>PVKA01041838.1:0-17825 GCA_004027165.1 Ctenomys sociabilis
TATAAGTAAAACACATACCTCACAATTCTCACTGGAGAAGAAGCAGAGAAGTATTTATTTGCAAGCCCCTGGGGTTTCTTGTCCAGAAATCTCTCTTCATTTCTACTTCAAAGCTTGTTCATGCATCAGAATATTTAGATGGCTTTGGAGATACTCTTCTATGGAGGGAAGAACAGAGTGCAGGAACTAAAATGAGAAAGAAGGTAGCGCAGCAAACATGGGAGGTGTGAGAACGCTCTGGTGCACCACGTGCCTCAAGGACATCTGAAGTCGCAGAGTGAGAGAAGACAGGAGTACCAGGATGGTCTCCTTCAGAGTCTTGCTAGAAATGTGAATAGGCTATAAGATTTTCAAAATCTTCCATTTACAGGAGGCTGATACAGAAGGATCACAGGGATGTAGCAATAAAGAGAACTCAGTAACAACTGAACACAAACTGCTTGAGACTGATTGGGTAAGAGGAGTCAGGCAGCAAGGGATGATTAGGTTTGGGTTTTTCTGGAGAAGCAGTGGTCTTCCAGGAAAGATCATAGACATCCGACTTCACAGCTGGGAGGGGAATGAGAAGCATCTCCGTGGTGACTCCCAGTGTTTTTGCAAAGATTCTCCATTCATAGAAACTGCCCATTGGGTGGGATTGAAAACATTTGAGGTGGTCTTTGTAATGCATTGTGCTTGTTAAGCAGAGAAGCATGGAGATTTTGACCTATAAAACAAAAGGAAGTTGTCTAGCACAATGTCTTCATAAATATAGTCGCCTGAGCATTAAACACCAAGCTGGAATGATATTCACCAATTCCATAGAAGACAAGGTTGCTGTTGGTCCAGCACAACTTTACATTCCTGACAGAACGGTTCCATGATGAAAAATTTAGAAATTCTGTTAAAAAAAAAAGTTGTGCTAAAAAAAGCTTAATGTAAATATCTAATTTCTATCTCAGTGAGTTTGTTGTTTGTGTACAGGAATGCGATTGATTTGTGAGTATTGATTTGGCATCCGCCCACACAAACTTCATCTAGTTATTGAATTTAAATGTCTTTTGCTGGAGCTGTTGAAGCATTTGATGTAGAGTTTCAGGTCACCTGAATCTTCTTTCTTTTCTATTTTTACTGCTTTTATACTTTTCTCTTGTCTAATTGGTCTGACTACAGTTTCCAAAAAGTATATTGAACAGGGGTGGAGGTAATGAACATCCTCATCTTGTTTCTGATTTTAAAGAGAAAACTTAACAGTTTTTGTCCAATTTTCATGATGTTGGCTATTGTTTCGTCACAGATGGCTTTTACCAGGTTAAGGTAAAGACTATCTATTTCAATTTCCTACAGAGTTTTCATCGTGAATCACTATGCCTACTCTTTTCTTCATTGATTGAGATTATCTTGTGATTTCTGTTTGAGGATCTGTTGATATGGTGCATTGCATTTATTGATTTGCACATGCTGAACCATCCCTGCATTCCTAGCATGATGCCTGCATGTTCTTGGTGTACACTATTCTTGATAAAATTTGAAAATGGAGGCAAAATACAGTATAAGAATATGTAAACATATTCCTTGATTTTGGGTAGGAAGAACCAACTAGTGATAGTACTACTACTCCTAAATTTGCATTACAACCTCAATCAAAATGCAATTAGCATACATTAGAGAACTAGAGAAGACTTTCTTAAAATTCACTTGGAAACCAAAGAGACTTAGAATAGCAAAGTCAATTCTGGATAACAAAAGGGAAGCAAGGAGTAACACAATCCCTGATTGGAAACAATTCTATAAAGTGACTGTAATGAATATAACATGGTACTGGCAGAAAGACAAAAAAATAATAAAAGTAGACCTGAGGATCCATGGAACAGAAGAAAAGAAGCAAAGACAACACACTTAACACACTTGGCCACCTTATCTTTTACAAAGGGGCCAACGAGGTTCCCTGGAGATAAAATAGCTTCTTTAATATACAGTGCTGGAAAAACTGGTTTTCCACATGTCAAAGGCTAAAACTGGACCTATGCACTAAACTAAAACTAAAAGGATCAAGAATCAATATATTGAAGCAGAAATAGTAAATCTGCTGGCATATAAAAAAGGTACAAATCTTGAAGACATAAAGGTTGGTAAAGGCATATGAATAAATCCCAGATCATACAGGAAATATTACAAAGAATAAAACTACTGAGATCTCATCTTCCTAAAAAAACTTTTACACAGCAAAGGAAATTACCATCAGAGTGAAAACAAAGCCCACAGAGAGGGGAAATAGTTCAGGGAGCTGCTCCTCAGACAAAAAGGACTAGAGTCTAGAACGTATAAATAACTGAAACATTCAGAATTGCAAATTTAAGACCCAATCCAAAAACAGGCATCTGAGATGGGTGCGCATTTCTCATAAGAAGGGCAAACAGAGAAGAATAGTGTCAATGTTACGGTCATTTAAGAGATACAAGTTAAAACAGAGCAGAAATTCTATCTCCCTTCAGAAAAAAGTAGCTATCACCAAGAAGCCAATAGATAACAAATGCTTGTGGGGCCCTGGGGAAAAGCAAAACCTCCTCCAGGGTTGGTGGAAATGCAGCAATGCTGCAAGCACTGTGGAAATTAGGGTGGAGATTCCCCAAAGACTAGTACTACTAGTGTCGTGTACTCCAGCTATTCCTTTGGTTGGTATTCACCCCCAACATTGAAAAGCATCATACCACAATGATTTTTTCACACATATGTTTATAGAAACACAGTTTGTAAAAGTTAACCCTTGGAAACATCGCAAAAGCACATCAAACAAGGAATGTGTACAGATGCGGGTGTTTTTATTTATTTATTTATTTTCACAATGGAGCACTACTCAGCCATAAAGAATGATAAACTTCAGACATTTCTAGATAAATGGATATAACTTTAAACCATTTTCTTAAGTGAAATAAATTACACATACATATAAATAAATCTGGTGTGAGAAATGAACTGTGAATAGGGAACAAAATAGTTAATAGATATTTTGAAATAATAAATTGTTTCAAATGGAAAAGGAATTAGGTTTTAGGCTAGGGGAAGAGGAATGGAAAAACAAGCTGGCAAGATAGCTCAGTGGATTAAGTGCCTGCTTTGGATGTCCAAGGACCAGGGTTTGGTCGCACATGCTGTGCAGACCCTGCCTCCAGAACGCACTGAGCCAGTGACTGAGACTGGAAAACAAGGATCACTAAGAGTCTGAGCTGCATAGTGAGAGCCTGTATCAAATACACAAAAAAATGAAAAAGAAAAAAAAAGGAATAAAGAAACAAAGTGAGACAAGAAGGATAGAATGGAAACAAAGATTTTGTAAATAAGGAGAAAAAGAACATAAAGGGAGGAGAGGGGAATAGATAAAAAGAATCAAGATATGTAATGCAGAGGTACAAATTTCCCATGATGAACATAATCATTATGTATTCCTTAATTGTTATGAATAAACTTTATAGTAAAAAACAAAATAGTAAAATATAAAAACTCACCCCTAACACTGCAGCTCAGAACTAAGCATTAAAGGGGCCAGGGAGATGGCTCAGTGGTATAAGCACTTCCTTGGTAAGTGCAAGGGCCTGAGTTCAATCCCTGGCGCTGCCAAAAAAAAAAAAGAAAAAGAAATAAGCATTGAAATTTAAGAATCTGTGTGGTGATATAGATTATTTGTTGAACTGCATCAAAGATCATAACCATTATATCATGGCTATTTTCTAAACATTAAACAGTTATTTATAACAGTATATGATTTTCAAAATATAATTTTATTTATTTATTTTTATTTTTTATTCATTTATTTTTAAAATAATTTTATTGAGAAACAAATAGCAATGAAAATTTCAAAACCAATTAGTAAGACAGTTTCAATAATAAATACATTGCATATTGTTGTCTGAGGGGATATTCATTGTACAAGGTGCAGACGTGATATCCTCTACACAAACACTATTATAACAAATCTTTTCTTTATTGGAAACTGTTTTCATTATATTTTGGTATCATAGAAGGAGCATACATGATATTATACTTACAGACATTATTATACCGTATGTCTCTTATCAGTAGAGTGTAGCTGTTTGCGTATCTTATTTTTTATACCTGAATTAGATCAAAGATTCAATAATTAATGCTTTCTACCTTGTTATTTTCCTAGTGGTTGTCTATAGTACTAGAAGCCGACATAATATCCTGTCCAACCACCATTAGTGCAAATGTTGCCTCTCAAAGAATTATATAGAAGCACAGCGTAAACTATCCCAACTGTACTGTCTATACACACACATCATGATTCTTCTTTCTATACCCCTTCCTTTGTCTAAACCTGTCACAGATGGGCACTCCATTGTCATTCAACTAACTTAGGTGCTCGATCTCAACAACACAATCCAACACAGTCCAGCATTCCACAATAATAGTGAGTTATCTGAAGTTGTTGTTGACCATAGCCATTTACAGCTCAACTTAATATTATGGTCCCACAATGTATACTTTATTTTTATACTTTTCTGCTGGATGGTTAAGACCTAGATAGAGCAAGACTTATATACCAACACATGTACTTTATGCTTCTTATGAGGTCAGTGAAGTCCCCTCAGGGTTTTATCTTGTAGTCCTGTACCTTGTTCTGTAGATCCTTTGTCTGTGTCATCCATGTGGATGAGTCACGGCCAATGCTTGACCACTTTGCCCTCTGTGAAAGCCTGAGAGAAAGTTTTCTCTCCATGTGACTCTCCCCAGGCACACTATAGAACTTCGATGTCTTTCCTGTGTGGCTCCATAAACCCCTTGTTCAGAAAATTTGGAGCTCAACTGAGTTTCATGATGTTGCAGTACAGGTTCTCCTATGTCCTGAGTCTTCGCTGACCTTGAAAGGCTAAGACCAAAATGTTGGCTGGTCTTGTGGCTCTTCTGTTTCTCCAACTCTGATATGTGAACTTAGGTTGTTAACCATCCAGAAGAAAAGCTGATTAGTATCCTGCAGCATATACCATTCACTTTGCCTTATCTGACTCAATTGATTTTAGTTGTTGTATGTTTCCATTTGTAATTATGCTTTTTGCTTCTTATACTAAGGAGACTATACGATATTTACACACGTGTGTCTGGTTTATTTCACTGATGAGTATATGTTCAAGTGGCATCCACTTTAGTATAAATGCATCAAACTTATCATTCTTAATAGCTGAGTAATACTCCATTATATAGAAATACCACATCTTTTTCAACCATTCCTTATGTGATGGACATCTTGTTTTTTTCCAAGATTTTGCTATCACATATTGGGCTGCTATAGACATAGGTACACATATATCTCTATGATACAATGTATCCAAATCCTTTGGGAAAATTCCCAGTAGGGGGATAGCCAGCTTGAATGGGATTTCTAGTCTTACTCTTTTGAGGAGTCTCCACACTGACCTCCACAATGGTTGTACCAGTCTACATTCCCACCAGCAGTGGAGAAGTGTTCCCTTTTCCCCACAACCTCTCCAACATTTGTTGTTGATTGATTTCCTTATGATAGCCATTTCTTTCTGGAGTGAGATGGTGTCTCAGTGTTGTTTTTATTTGCATTTCACGGATGACTAGCGATGTGGAGCATTTTTTCATAACGCAGCATTAAATTTAAGATATTTATTGTTGATCATTTAAATTAATTTTGATCTTTGTCTGTTAATTAATTTAACTGGTACTTACTTTTTACTCAAGGAAAACAAATTTCCTTCACCAATATTAAATTCTAGTTAACAAAAATAAATAAACTGATCCATATAACGTATTGTGAATCTTTGGTGATTTGGTCAGCCTAGGAGAAATTGTAAAGCTGCATATTATAGCGATGGACACCTATGACTCTGAACACCATTCATCCCAGCTGAGAGGTGATTGTAATTGGCTCTCAGCATCTGTAATTTCAGCATCTGTGACTTCTACAAACCCAGGAAAGAATTGTGCCTGTATCAAATTTGTAGACATTGTTCTTTTTCCTCACAATTTCCTAAGCAATGTAACAATAATTCTATAACATTATATTCTGATAGGCATTACAGGTACTGTATATAATTTATGTGCAAATACCACATCAATTCTAGAAGGACATTAACATGTACAGTTTGGTATTTGTGACTCCCGGAGCCTAATCCTATGGATACCAGAGAGCATGCAGTACAAGTGCACTGCAGGGACCAATGCTAGAGGCTGAGGAAAGAGAGAAAGAAAGCACTCTAAAAGTCATGGTCAGAGGTCTGCAGGAAGACCGTGCAGCTGCAGGGTGGTAACTGAGAAGTAAATGGGATTGATGAAGGCAAATGAGGGCTGGTAGTCACAGTTCTGTTGTGAAACTAAAAATTGAAATACCATACACCTTCAAAATGGCCATTGAGTGACTTGAATACAGGAGTACCAGGGTCTCAGCTTAATTTGTTAAAAATTACTGTCTTTCTACATGGCATAGATGAGGACTAGAATCAGTGCACCTGTAAAATTGTAATTACTGCTATCAGATACCTTCTTGTGTGATGCAGCCCTATTTACGAACTTGGAAAAGGCCCTGAGAGAGAATCTCAAAAGATTGGAGATTGATCATGATTGAAATATTACTTAAAGCGGTTAAAGCCAGGCTATTTCTGTGGCATAAGGGACAATATATTTTACATTTAGAAATTAAAAAATGGTATAAGAAATCTAATATATGACTATATTTATTAAAAGATATTTAAAAATAAAAGGTATAAAAAAGTAAATAGACTTTATACTCGTTTGACCAAGAGCAGAGCTGAACCAATGCATTAAGATTAGACAGCTGAAAAACAGACCATGATGTAGCAAGTGGTAAAGAACATTCTGGAATTGCTACTGGCCTTCTTCAGTTTCACTATCAATGGAATTTTGAATGTCAAAAGAGAGAGATTATTTGAATCTCAAGGATTATAGCATTTTTCAGATGAAGTCTGTGTTCCTAATAGAGAAATTTGTTAACTGATCAAATCCATTACCAACCCTGTAATTAACGTAGTGTTTCTTTTCCTATACTAGCAGTTTTAATTCAGTAATTGAGAGTCTAACAAGGATATAGGGATGGCAATTATAAGAGAAATTTTCAAAATGTTTAAACATGTGTAACTGATTTCAGTTCCACATGTCCTTTATCTGCTAGGCTTTTAAACTTTGAATAAGTAAAAGAATATTGTTAAAAAGAAATTGAAATCAAGCATGTAAAACAGGAACATTCCTTCAGGGTATGACCCAGTACTGCTTTGTGAAAAATATATATTTCATCCTCATGCAATTTCCATCTGATTCATAGTGAGATGTACCCTATAATTCATTAAACACCTATGCATATTTAATAAGTGATCTGACATTCTGTGTATGTCATTGGTTGACAACAAATTTAAAACTGAGCCAAAATGGACATGGTGAAGCTTTATGGCATTGTTTACCAAGCAGTGGAACTATGTGTTCATGCCCATGAGCATGTGTGCTTATTTTATTTTGCTTATTTTATTTTTATTGTAATTTTGTGGTCATGCACAATAAAGGTGTGTAAAAGTGATGTTTTCTCTTTGAACTTCAAAACAGCTATGCAGAGTGACACAAATATAACTTGTAAGTGAATCTTGCTTATGGAAAACAAGTGTATAATAACTCAAAATAAAAAAGCAAATAGAAAACCTAAAACTATGGCAAAAAAAATCTCTGTTTTTCATTTGCTACATTTTTCTCTCTTTCTCAGAACACTGTGGAGCAAATTTCCACATCTTAAGAGGAATCATTTATCACATTTTCTTAAAAAATAATTTAAAAACAGTTCTGAGAATATCAAGGCACATTTTATTTCAAAGATGGTGACTGTATAACCAAAGCAAGAGCATTTCTGTTTCTGTAGTCCAAATCTAACACTCTTGTAGAAGCTTATCCTTCAAGAAGGAAACTGTGACACACTGTTTCAGAGAATATAAACATCCTTCTTGATTTACGGGATGTGAGAGATATTTGTTTCAATCACTTGGAATGCTGGAGGGTTTTGGTTGTTCTCTTGAAAAAAAACAAATCTTCACTCTGCTTAAAATAAGAGCACTTCAACAAAGTTAAAGCTCTTTTTATTTTCTGCACAATTATGAAATCTTACTTCCTAGACACAGGATATGTGTGTGTGTGTGTGTGTGTGTGTGTGTGTGTGTATGTGTGTGTGTGTGTGTGTGTGTGTGTGTGTGTGTGTGTATTTTTTACTTGTCTGGGTCTAAACTGATAGTCTTCCAAATCAAACTTATGTAATCATTTACATTTTTAGTGAAAATAAAGCAGATTTAAAATGAGTGTTATATAGGGCTGTCATCCAACCAATTTTAGAGAAATTGTGTGACATGCATGAATCTGGGGTCCATCCCCATGTGATGGGGTGGGGACATTTTGACATAAAGATAAAAAGGAAATAAATATGCCTCAACTTTCACCTTCATTTTGTTGTCCCTCTGAGGGAAAATAAGCCCCAGTCCCTCTCCTACTGTATGGAGAATAGAGAACACAGTAATGTTCTTAGAGATGGGAAGAAGGGGAAAAAGAAAATGGAGCACAAAGAAATATGACACAGAGACTGGGGACATGGCTCAGTAAAATAAGCACTTCCCTGGCAAGTGCAAGGGCCTGAGTTCAATACTTAGTTCCACACAATAAATAAGTAAATAAATAAAAATAGTATGGCACAGATTCTGTCCTGTCTCAGATGTGATTTCAGAGCAGAATGAAATGGGAAATTAGGTGAGCGTGGATGAGGTCAGTGATTGCAAGGTAGATTCCCTGTTGCTCACACTGAACAGTAAGTTAGACTATTTCCTTCCTTTTTTCCCCTTCTTTTTTAATGGGTTGATATGAAGCAAATGACCAAAGACTGAAATTCAATTTACTAATCTATGTGATGAATGTAATAATAGTATTTTTTTTCCTAAATTTAAGGTTGTTTTTGCAATATTTTCAGTTTTTTTAGAAAGCACATGACACACTGAGGACCTGCAATCACTCTGTGGAATAAATAAAATAATACAATGGGTTTCACGTTCTGACATTCAATAAAGTCTCATGGAATGAATGGAAAGCATCATAGCATTGCTTTGATTCAGTGTTTCTAGAAACTGAAGAGTACTGGACTCCCTTCCTGCATTGTCAGTGCTATGCCTTTAGCTCACATTCATTTTAAAGTTGGTGGAATGATTGATACCTCCTTGGCCCCTCGTCTAGTATTTATCATTTTTCTGATAAATACAACTTCAGTTGGAAGAGATCAAAACTCATGACTCAGTGGCTGCATAGTTGATTCCTGAGCTTAGCATCTTTTAAAGGATAACAAAGCCTATTATTCAGCAAACTTAGATGATGTACACTGGGTGCAGGAACTTTCTCCAGGAGAAAATGTGTCTATGGACACCGTGAAAGCTAGAACTGTGCTATTGACTCCTTTAACCAAGACATTAGGAGTTGAAACCACAACACTCTTAATCTAAAAAGTTAAGGAAAAAAAAAAACATGGTCACTAGAGCAGGACATATTCAGAAGTGCAGAGCTGGCACAGGACAGAACATTGTGTTCATTCCTTTTCTCCTGTCTCCATTTGCTCAGAATCCCATTTAGAAAGGTACAGCAATGGCTACATGTCAAAGTTCGATTTTCAGTTTTGTCCATCACAGGATAGGCAAGGTGTCTACGGTTCATTGGCGAGCGAGTAAAAGGCCAGGAGGACACTGACTCAGAATGTAGAGATGACTCGGTCCCAGAAGCAGCCCCTATTAGTCCAAATTACACAGATACCTTCTGTACCCAACAAAGCCTGTGACAATAGCAACAGTAGCCAAACAGCGGAACGTGTAGACATCAGCAGAGCTTATACTCCATCCCCGCCTTAGTTGGTTTGTTTGTTTGATGTTTCTTTTTTTATTTGTTTGATTTGTTTCTTTAGTCTGGGGCTTGACCTCAAGATCTTCATGTTGGGTTATATCCTTACCTCTTCTTCATTTCTTGTATTTAGAGACAAGGTCTCACTGATTTGCCCAGTGATGGATTCAAACTTATAACTTTCCCACCACTTCCCAAAGTGCTTGGATCAGAGGATTCCTAGATAGCTCCTTTCTTTCTTATTTGAAATATTTCTCTCCTTGGGATGTGGCAATACAAGTTGCCCTTGATGGACTGCTACAATATTGCAAATTATTCTGTAGATTATGAAGCCTGCTTCTCAATAGAGACCCCCATCCCTCCCATCCCTCTCATCCCTCCCATCCTTCCTCTCCTTCTTTTTCTCATTCCATCTGACTATCCTCACTCTCCCTCTGTCTCCTGTTTCATATCCCATCCTTCCTTTCACTAAAATAGCTTTCTGCATTGTGGTCAGGTTAAATGCTGGGAATCAGAAGCCAGACTATACAGATAGAAGAGGGATATTTTCCCCTAAATCTCTGAAATCACTCAAGTTTTCCTTGGCAGATTCGAAGCTCATAACCCTCTCAAGGAGACAAAAGTCATGGAAGTATTCGTAAGAGGGGAAATCAAAGATTACATAAAGTTGCTTTCATACACAGCTCTATTGCATTCTTTGAAGGAGCTTTGCTTAGAGACAGGCAGGATATTGTTGATTTAGAAGTTATGGGAAGGTCACATATTTAACTGTTTCTCCCACCCATTAAGAAACACACAAGAAAATTGGGAATTGAAATTTAATTCCCAATACCTCAGAAAGTCCTATCTCCTTACTTCTTCAACTCCTTGGCACATTCTTAGTGCCTCAACAGCTGCTTTAGATGAATTTCACAGACAGCTGCTGGGGATAGTTTTCAAACACAAAGTAATGTAAGTTGAAAAGTTCACAACAAATTTTTTTTTCCTTCCCTAGGAAGGAATCACTTGCACTTACAGTAACAATTGAAATCTGTAGTCCATTTTAATTGAACTATTTGTGTATTTTTCATAGTTTTTATTTTTACACTCCTTTAATACTGTCGATTTTAATCCTTGGCTGGATAAATATTTTTGTCACATGCTGCAGTTTTTCTGAGTTCTGTAGGTTGTTTCCTTGACTACACAGAAGTTTGTTAATTTGATAGAACACCATTTATCTATTTTTACTGTTGTTATTTGTGCTTAGGGAGTTTTAGCTAAAAAAATATTTACTCATACCAATATCTTTTTCCTTCTTTTATAATGTATTTAGTACAGGGTTTACTGGGTCTTGTTGCACAGATCAGATTCATGCTGATCCTCCTGCTATCAGCCTTCCAAGTGCTGTTATTATAGGCACGTTCCACTACCCCAAGTCTTGCATGCCATCTCCGTGCACCTTGGGGGTGGGCCGGGCAGGGTATGCCAGTGCCTGAACCCAGGTCCCTGCATCTGTCTAAGCTGGTCCTTTAATATGCAAAGCTACCTGGTCAGCCTCAAGTGACTCCCTTATGTTTTGTTTACGTAGTTTCCTGAATGCAGGCATTGCATTTAGGCCCTTTATTTATTTTGAGTCATCAGATAAAGTTGTCATTGATCACATTTTGTATTCACATCTTTTTATCAATTTAAGTTCTTCTCTTGTTTGGCTGAATGTGTACAAATATATAAAACATAGCTATGTGATATGTCAAAAATTGCATCGAATAACTTACCAAGTTTGAGACCAATTTCAGGCATTTTAATTAAAATCATAGAATTCAAAATAAATTGTCCCTCTCCCCACCCAAAAAAAAAAATCTCACAAGGGTGTGATCATCAGATACACAGATATTTGTGGGGATACCCAATTGTCAAATAACAAATTAGTATATTTTTGGAGGATTCAGTGGTGTGTCAGTTCACCAACTTTATTTCTTCTACAGTTTTGCGAAGGTTGTCCATGTTTTTGGTTGTTTAACTAAGACAGTAGTGTTTGTTATCTAATGCAGAAATTTCAAAGACAAACAAAATTTTGCCAGACATTTCTGTTTGCCAACCAAATTGTTTCAATCAAAAGTATTCAGGAGCCAGTCTTCCACTCTATATTGCTGAGTTGTGAAGAAGTCATGTATGCTCATGCTTTTCGCTGTGAGGAATATAAGTAAAAACTTTTTTATTTGTTCTCTACATAGCCAAGAATGACCTCAAACTCAGAATGATTCTTCTGTCTCAGCCTTCCAAGTACTAGGATTATGGGCATACAACAACCTACAGACAAAAACATTTCTTCAATTTAAAAATTTTATTAAAAAATGGGGGGAAAAAAGCCTGCAATACTACTAAAAATCTTGAGTTTAGATAAATTCTACATAGTCATAAATAAACTATTATAAAACAATGTTTGAAGCTTCTAATATCAATGTTCACAATATTAACTAAAATGGGGTATGAAACATTACACAACAGTTTTATTTTTAAACACAGACTTACACACATATGTATGAAGATATTTATTTTCATTTTACTTAATTGCAATTTCCTTGAAATATCATGTCATTAAAATGATTACATTAATAAGAAAATATTGTTGCAAGATATAGGTATGTCTGAAACCAAGGGTACAGAAGAGTTTCTCGGATTCTTTCTTTTTAATAAACAATTACATATTTGTAGACAGAAATTTAGAAATCTAACCATATACAGCATTGCAGTAGGACAATCCTATGACTTTTTTTCTTGTCTCTTATTTTCATTCATTACCCTTTTTTTAAAAAATGACAAACATTTACTTGAGAGACAGTATAGCAGTAATTGATATGACATTAGAAGTAGTATGCTTTTAGAAGACCACAGTGACAGGCATTCCAAGCATGGCCCTATTTTTACACACTGCTATCTTCAAGGGAGTTGCTTAGTTCACAGGTATTAGCATATGTAGTTAGTCAGGGTGAGAATCCTACCAATTAATTGTAGTTTCAAAAACCTGCTGAAGATTCTTAGGATCATTGCCTTAACCATTTTGTGCATATGGTTTTGCCCGATCATGTTTCCTAGCTTTTCTCCTTGCCCTCTCTTCATTGTTTAATCCTTAAGTTCTCACTTTCCTTTTAATTGTGTTATATCTTTCTATTTTTATTTCTTCTTTTGAGTTCTTATGCTAGGGAGACTATATGATATTTACACATGTGGGTCAGGTTTATTTCACTTATGAGTATATCTTTAAGTAGCATCCACTTATATATGAAGGCTTTGAGTTTATCATTCTTTACAGCTGAGTAATAATCCATTGTATAAAAATGCCACATCTTTTTCATCCATTCTTGAGGTAATGGGCATTTTGTTTGTTTCCAAGATTTGGCTGTCACAAATTGTACTGCTATAAACATAGACACACATATATCACCAAGATATGAAGTTTTCAGTTCCTCCAGGAAAATTTCCACTAGGGCTATAGTGGTTTGAATGGGATTTCTCTGATTCTCTCTCTCTCTCATTTTTTCTTTTTGGTAAAACTAGAGATTGAGCTCAGGCCCTTGCACTTGCCAGGGAAGCACTTATTCTACTGAGCCATTTCCCTAGCCCCTTTCTCTGATTCTTGTGGGATTTGTAGATTGAAAGTCTACTGACAATTATGATGAGTGAGAATTATTAAATTTATTGGTGTAGATCTTGCTTATTTTGAATCTAACAGTACTTTTAAATGTAAGAAAGAGAAAGACAGTCAAAAGAAAGGGACATTAAAGAATGGCCAGGGGCCCCCTGTACTTCCTTATCAGGTTGTGTCCCCACAGCTATCCAAGCTGGAGTCCTTTGCTATTCTTCTTGGTGTTCTTTCCTAAAACTCAGCCTGATTTCTGTCATTGTTCAAGCTAAAGGTTGAAAAGGTTAAGGTTAGCAATTTTCTCTTAATTTCTAATGAATTTTTTTTCTGTAAATTTTGTGTTCTAGTTAGCTTTTTGCTCTAGAGAGTGTACACAAATGACTGACAAGGACTATGTAGAGAGCCTACCCCCTACAAAGCCTGGTGGAATGCCTGCCTTAGTATGTGAGTGTACCAAGAAGCAAGGCTAAATGTGGAAGCAGACTGCATGGGCAAGCAGAGAAAGCTAACTTTAAGTTTCAGTTCTTCTCCTTGCAACCTGCATGGGTGTTTCCAGCAACGGAACAACTTTGGGTCTTAATCGTCTCCTGCTTGAAATATTACAACATTGGTTACCATATTACCTAAAAATGATGCTGAATACAACTCTATTTTGGGAAAATGAAAACAAACTAAAGTCTTTTTTTGAATACTAAAGTATGTTTTCAATTGTATTTTCTGCATAGGATTGGAAAATATAGACCACAAATTTAAAAATAAATTTGAAAAGCATGACTAGAACAGAATGTGGGTGCATACCACATTCTCAGAATTCTTTGGACTTCAGGGCTGGTGAGATGGTTCAGTGAACTAAGTGTCTGCTTAGGCCTGCATAGGGACCAAGGTTCGATTCTTAGTGTCACATGCCACCCTGTCCCTGGGCATACTGAACCTGTGACCGAGTCTGGACATGGCGCAGCACACCTATAATCCCAGCACTAGGGAGGCTAAAACAGGAGGCTCACTATGAGTCTAAGGTGTGTAATAAGACCCTGTAATAAATGAATAAATTAAAAAGAAATAATTCTTTGAACTTCCTAATTACACATTCTCTGGAAGGGAGAATAGATTATTACTTCTGGTCCTAGATATTGATGTTTTTCTCTCAGCAGATTCCCCAAATTTATTGTTCCTGATCTATGTGAGATTTGAAAAAGTGAAATCCTTGTTAGTAACTTTTCTGATTAATATGGCTGGATCTCTGCTTGAAAGAAAAAAAAATCAATAAATGAAATATATTCTAAATATGTGCTATTTCTAGGATGGGTTCACCTATTCACCGATATTAGTTCCATTTGTTCCAGGTAGTGGGAGAACATGACCCTGACAGGTCTTTAGTGCTATGTCCAGCTGTCTCTCCTGGGGATTCTGTTCTGGCAGCCTCTCCCACTCCCCTTTCCTTTCGAGTTCCACAGTATATGTGTAGACCACTCTCCACATTTGAGTTTGGCTCATCGTTCACTAGCCTTGGCTAGCAGGTTGCCAAGGCTAATGTGAACTGTAGAAAATCTAGAAGTGCTTGATAGATTTTCATATAGTGTGGCTTGATACCTGTGACTCCAGGGTGCAAATGTCAAGGCAACAAGGCTGCTGCTCACAAAGAAACATAATAATACAATAAATCCCTGGAGAGCAGAAGCAAATAAACAGTGAAATGCTCAGAGGAATTTTCCTATTGTTTCTCAGTGTGTTCCTGGGAAGGTTTTGTTAATTAAGGGCCAGGACCAAAAGTGAATCTGTCATCAACTCTCCATTCCTCTTGGATACATAACAAATTTCTCACATCAATTGTCCCCAAATTTCATCACTTTCCTTTAAAGTGAACTTTAAAGAATTGTACTGCTACCATAGCATGCAGTTACAAAATGTGAGAACAATTGGGTGTTAGCTGTGATTTTCAAATATTTATGAAAGCACATTTGGGGCAGGATGAAATGATATCAGTGGATATAGCTTGTGAATCAGCAGCTCCAGTCAAGCATGAGGTTGGAGTGGCAGTGAGACACACAAGGAAAAGCTGGGAATAGCCATTCTATACAGGCTTAGAAGTTGCATTGGTATCTTTTTGTATAAAAATAATTTCTCAGTGGAAACTTGTATAAAAGAGGCACTGTATCTCAGGCTTAGCTCGCGTGTCTTCTGAAAGCACAGCCTTTACAACAGGCTCAGCATTTTCCTCTCCCTAAGGACCCAAGACAACTATAGAGAAGCGGTATGTGAGGGGAGCCATGCAGAAGAATTCAGCAGAGTCATTTGTCTTTGATACTTAAACAGCAAAGCAAGAAATTCTTAGTCAACTTGACATGGCAGAAAACATCAATTCAACATAATTGGAATTTATTACCATAAGCTAAATAGAATAAGTAAGTTCTTTCTTTCCCCCTCTTAAACTTTTGCTTTAGTTGATCCTTTCAAAGTATAAAAAGAAATTATGTATTACTGAATTGAGCAGCATCTTGGGATAATTCTGTTGACTATTTCATCATTAATCCTTGAGATTCTTAAGAAATTTTCTCTCCAATTGCCCACCCAACCTTTACTCTCACATTAAAGTTGCTTTAAATTCAGTACTGCCAATACTTTCCCAGACCTTGGTAATAAGGTATAGCAGGGGAAGAACTGAGTAGCCAGTTGGGAACATGAGTTTTGCCAATATTCTGGGCTGAACTGTATAGCCACAAAAATTGTATGCTTGGGTCATGACCCTCCCTTAAGTTTGTAATGGGATTTACATAGAAGCAAGGTGTTTATTCACGTAATCATGTAAGGTGAGGTTATTAGACAACCTAACCTAGGTTGATGGGTTGCTCATAAAAAGGAGAAATTTATACTTATGCAGGAGGAGTGTGAAGATGGCCATATGGTGCCAAAAAAGGGCCTGGAGCGAATCTTTCCTCCTGCCCACAGAAAAAAAGAACCCTATGAACAACTTGATTTTATAACTTTTGGTCTCCAGAAGTGTGAATAGTCAGTCACTGCCATTGAAGCCACCAAGCAGCCGTCCTCTGCTCTAGAAGCCTTGAAAATCTAATGCCTGTAACTATCAGTCATTGCCTGTGTGACCCAGAGCAAGCCAGATTTTGCCTTGCAGCTTTGTTTATTAAATATCATACAGCAATAACTATGTGGCTTCAACTATCTTAAAGATAATGCTAAAAAGGTAGGTAAGATGATGCCTATGGAGATAGCTGCGTGTTTATGCTACTGTTCATTTTATTTGAGGTACGTATCACAACCAGATATTAGTGATAGATTGTATGGTGCTCAAAATGATTGGCTTACTGTGTAAGTATCCTGCACTTTTATTATTTGTTTTTATGACTGGAGACCTCGTTAAACTATAAATATTTTTCAGAATGACACTAAGAATAGTTTAGGGACCAAAGGAAGAGTCCCGATATAAAAATGGAAACTGCAATACAGTACAGATTCAATTATTTCAGAAACATATTCACAGAACAGCCAACCTCTAAGGGACAAAATAAAGTTGATTATCATGAATGCAATTTGAACAACCGTACATTTGTTTTAAGAGGTTGAGTCATTGATCCTAATCTCTCCTTGTATCTGCATCACATATATTTGCATAAAGACTTCAGAATTCTGTATTTCAAGTGTAAAATTAATTACAAAATTCTACTGTTGTCTTTATACTTTGAAGCTCACAGTACTTTTATAGCCCTCATAGTTTACCCATCCAATGATTGGCCCACCTATGGTACACCAGTCACTTTATACTAAAGAAAGGGAAGTCATACTGTGGCTACATTGACTTCTTCTGTAAGCCTCAATAATTATTTTACGTTTCAAAAACTTGATTAGAGATTCTTGCCAACAAGCGGTTTCAAAGAGCAGAATAACATTTTCTTGCTCAGAATTTTTGAATGTATGTATATTCATTGATGCTTGATGAGTTGCATAATTTTTCAAAAGAAGATAATATTGTATTGCTTCACAGGGTTTTCATAAAAAGAAATCATCAATGTGCTTATGAGAAAATGTTTATAAATTAGAAATAAAGTAGTATGATTACACGTATTTTGAGCAGCACAGTCATTTTCTTAATCAACACTGAATCACACTGTGCCGTCCTCCTGAACCATATCCTTGGGAAGGTGAGGAGCCGACACAGTCATGGATCCAGAGCGAAGAACTCCACACTGGAGCATTCTCCAAGGCACACAGCTTTAGGAGAGGGAGCTGGGTGGAGAAGATGCAGAGCAACAGCACAAAGGTGACCCTTGGAGCTTTGCTTTGAGCTTGAGAGAGTAGCCTTGGAAGA
>PVKA01041839.1:0-11365 GCA_004027165.1 Ctenomys sociabilis
TATTGTCTCTTGTTTTCATTTATTACCCTTTTTCATTTACTTTTTTTACTTTTCCATAATTTTATTGAAGAACAAGTAGCAATGAGACAGTTTCAAATCAAATTAGTAAGACAGATTCAATGATCAATACATTGCATGTTGTTTTCTTAGTGGTTATTTGTTGTACAAGGTGCAGACATGGTATTCTATTTACAAACACTATTAGAGCAGATCCCTCTATTCATTGAATTAAGAGAATGTAGCTGTATACCTATCTTTTTTTAAAAACTGATTTATAGGTCAGTTCAATAATGATATTACCCTTTTTTTAATAGAAACATTTACTTGAGAGACAGTATGGCAGTAACTGGTATGACATGACAAGCAGTACACATTTAGAAGACCAGAATGACAGGCATTTCAAACATGATCCTAGTATTTCACATTGCTATCTTCAGTGCAGTTGCTTAGTTCACAGGTATTTAGGTTGATATACAGCTATTTTCTCTTAATTCAATGAACAGAAAGATTTGTACTAATATTGTTTGTAGGCAGGATATCATGTCTACATCTTGTTCTATGAATAACCACTAAGAAGATAACAATATACAATGTATTAATTATTGAAAATGTCCTAATCAGTTTTGAAACTCTCATTGCTATTTGTTTCTCAAAATTATTTGAGAGAATAAAACTTTATTCTTAATTTACTGCTTTTCATTATCTGCTTTCATAAACATATACACATACATAATTGAAAAGTTGAATCAATTCTTCCTTATCCATTTGCTATAATGTCAGCATTATGTACTGAATATTTGTTCACACGAGATAGTATTTAATCTTCAAGTGTTGAGCAGAGCAGTTTGTATGTACATGCCTGCAATCCTACTAAATTAGGAGACTGATGCAGGAGGATTACAGGTTTCAACCTAGCTCAGGCAATAGAAGTGTTATTATTTTAATTGGAAATGAAAAGTGGGGCTGAGGAATGAATGCCCTGTGTTCAACACAGGACAGAAAAAACAGAAATTGTCATTCTACTGAGTTATAATTACAGATGAATAAAATATTGCAGTATAATGAAATAATGATTTAGATGTGTATGATGAAATAAAAGAGAACAACATGGAAAACTGCTTAGAATATTTAAACTTTCAAGCTGGTTATGGAATGAATGGGATTCATCTGAAAAAAAAATCAGAAAATTACTATTCCCAAAGAAAAATGAAGTTCATGAAGTCAACATTGTTCCCAGTATTTCTAGAAGTAGAAGCAAATGTTAAAGAAAGGGAAAAACATTGAACTCTTCTGAGATTATTATGGCATTTTGTACAAGACTAAGAAATTGGAACTTTATCACATACACTATAGCAGTAATAAAAACAAATGTAGACTATTCAGATGTGTGATCTCGACAGATTAATGTGAGTTTCAGTTCAAGGAATAGTTTTGATGGATAAGTTGGAATTAAGAATTATTATAAGATGATGAGAACATGGCAATGTGGTGAGAAGCAGAGAAAGAGACTCTCAGATCTGTCTGTGTAGACTTAGAATATAACAAAGTGAGGAAGAGAAGAAAAATGAGTCCCCAGGTCCGACAAAGAATCTGAAGTGAAAACGGGAGGGAAGAGGGAAACTTCAACAAAGAATGAGCATGCAAGCAGCATTCTCTCCCTGAACATGGGCTCGCTGCATAGCAAGGGTGTTTTGAAATTGTAGATTAACTTTGACTGTTGACCACCCTGGAGGCCTCCACAGACACATACACTTGTGGAGCTGAGCTGTACATGCAGCAGGTTGCAGTGGCTGGTGAATTGTTCCCATTCAATTGTTCTCACTGAGCATAAAAACGACCAGGAGATATTTCGGAGTGAGGACAGTTGGGCTCAGGACTTGGAATAGGTGCTGGCTCTTGTTAGTGGCTCCTATCTTACCTCAGAACGTCAGGAAGGTCAGGTGCTGCTGTAGGCTGAGCTGGGCTGGTTCTGGCCCTGCAGCCAGAGACAAGCCTGGAGTTCAGTGAACTCGGGATGCAGGGCTGTTGGGATCATCCCATACCCCACTGGGGAGTGGCTGTTGACACATTGGGATTATTAGTGGAGGTCTTCAGTCTGTGCATCCACATTGCCTACAAGCAGCAGTAAAGACACAATATAAAGAAGACTTTTTGTCTGGTGTTTTTTCTCTTTTTTTCACTGTCTCTTTATTTTTCTTCATTGTTCTCATTTTAATATGAATGAGAACATGGTTTCTAGTTCCTTGTTCTTCTTCTCTGTTCTTGTTCTATTTCTTCCTTCTCTTTCCCTCCTGTCGCATATACCAATTTCCTAAAACTTGCATTATCCTTCTTAGTCCTCTAATGTTCTTTTTGCTCAGTTTCTTTTGTTTCTCTATCTTGCCTCTTAATCACTTTTAAATTTTCTCCCTTGGAGGGCAAAATTGACACATCGAGGGCTTATTTATTGCATATAATTTTCTGTTTTGGTTTAGATTTTGTTAATTAACTACAAATTTAGTTCATGCAGTTAAAGATGGAAAATTAATAGTTATCTTTGTTTTTCATTTTCTTGGCTATGTTTGATGCTACTGCTCTTTCTGATTTTACCACTATATCCAAAGTAATTGGATTGTTCAAACCTGTTTTTCTCCTTATCACACCAAGACTGACATTACCTAAGGGGCATACAAAATGCTATTACCCAGTGCCAAAGGTCTAGCAGCTGACCCAAGTAAGTAGCAACTTCTCATCCCCAATAAATTGAAGATATAAGATCTTGCCACAAGCTCAAAACCCAAAGCCTCCTACACCTGAATGACACCTCTGAGAAATAAATATTTCCAAAAGGTTCTAACTAGCAATAAAGACATTCATGATAGATATATTTCAAGAATCAAAGAAAGAATTAAACTAAAATACAAAATGTGGACACTTTAACAAGGTGCAACCCAAGGTATCCAGTTCACAAAGCCAAATCTAGGCAGCATTGATGTGGAACATTCCAAGGGCCAACAACCTGGACTTTCTAAAGTAGTAACAACAGAGGTAACAAAGCAAGTGAAGAAACCTCTAGAAAAAAAAAACAAATCAGACATAACTTTTCAGCTAACTATTGAAATGATAACCATAATGATAGACATGTTTAATGACTCTAGAACAAATACAGATGAAAATAACAGTTTAGGCAATGATGGAAACCATGTTCACTCAATGTAGAAGAGAAATGGTCTCAATAAAATATATTCACACAAGTATCCAGGAGGTCAAAAATTCCACTGGAGAAGAGTTCCATTCAAAGCGTATACAGGAAAATGAGTGACTGTGAGGACAAAATCTCAGATATAGAAGACAGTATTACTATTATAGCCACAAAAAGAAAGACTTCTTAAAGTTACAAGGAAAAATCCAGCAGGTCCTAGATGATGTGAACAAGAATTGTGTAAAGTGACCAGAGTCTAAAAAAGCAGGAGAGATCACAAATTACATAAAGCCCTATTCACAGGTAGTGCCATAGAAAATTCCCCTGTCAGGCAAATAAATTGGCATATAAATAAGCGATGTAGAACTCAAGTTAGCTATGAGTAAAGAGAGATCTACAGCATGCACACAATAGTCAAGATTTAAGAAATTCAATGCAAGAATTGCATATTAAAGCTGTTAGAAAGAATGGCTTATTTCCTATGCAGGAAATCTAATCAGAATTATGGCAGATTTCTCAACACAAACCTTGAAGTCAAGGAGAGTATGAAATAAAGTATTTCAGAAGATCTCCAAACCAGATTACATATTTCACAATTGCACCTTTCAAAAATGATGGAGAAATGAGATACTCTCATGACAGAAAACACCTCAGAAAATTCATATACAGGAAATCAGAATTTGAAAATGTTCTTTAGGATGTTCTTAATGGTGAAAGCAAGGATTGCAAATCCATGCTTTCCCCCAGTGAATCCTTCAGGGAAATCAAACAGTTAAACTTGGGGAAAGAGGTCATAACATAACAAGAGTAAGTAACATGACAAGGATAGATCAGTGCATATTAATTATAGCCATCAATTGGGGAAGTTAATATTTCACTTCACCAATCAGAGAAAACACACTGACAAAGTAGATAAAGAAGGAAAATCCAAACATACACTGTATATGAAAAACATATTTAATTAAAAAAGAAATTCCTATATTGATTGTCAAAGGATGGAAAACACTACTCTGGGCAAAAGGAACTTAGAAAAACAGAGTTAACTGTTCTATTTGTAAACAAAGTACATTTTAAACCAACAATAACAAAGACAAAGAAGGAAGTTAGATCTTTATAAAGGTTATAATCGAAGAGTAAGAGATAACAATTTAAAAATATATGCAACAGATTCCAGTGAACACAATATATTCATTATATATATATATATATATATATATATATATATATATATATAATAAATTTTAGCAGACATGAAAAGTCAAATAAGCATTAATACAATAGCACTGGGGGTATCTTAATATCCCACTGTTGTGAATAGTTCAACAAAACAAAAAATCACTAGTGAAATCTTGGAACTTAATCAAATATTGAACAAATAAGCTTAGTAGATGTCTACAGAGTGCTCCACCCTACAACATCAGAATACACATCCTTCTCAGCTGCACACAGGGTGTTCTCCAACACAGACCACACACTAGCTGGTAGAACACAAAAGACTAATGCAATGCAACTGAAAATGAAATACAAAAGAAACAACAAGCTTCTTTATGTTAAAATTAAGTAACACACTCCTGAACTGCTTAAACAGGTTCTACAATTAAACAATAGTGACAATACAATATACTTGACTTATGGAACCTAATGGAGGCAGTTTATGAGGGAAACTTATAGTAGTGTATGCCAAGACCAACAAATAATGCAACTTATTTATGAATCTCAAACTGCTAGAAAAATAAAAGCAGGCTAAGCTCAATGTTCATATGAGAGATCAGACAAGAAATTAATGAGATGGAGACTAAGAAAACAAATGAAGAATCAATGAACTTAAGAGTTGGTTCTTTTTTTTTTTTTTTTGGTGGAACTGGAGATTGAACACAGACTCTTGCACTTGCCAGGGGAGCGCTTATTCCACTAAGCCATGTCTCTGGCTCTAAGAGCTGGTTTTTGTAAAACTAAATAAAATCAACAAATACTTAGCTAACAGTATCAAAAAACGAAAGACTCAAATCACTTCAATTAGTAATCAAAAAATAAAATCTATAAACATCATGCACAAATCCAGAAGATCATTTTAATATAACTGAAGAATGTTCATTTTAATATAACTAAAAGGCAGAAGAGATGGACAGAGTCCTTCATGGCCAGACCATTAGGGTGTGCTAAGATGACAATTGATACTGGGCATGGTCATGTGCACCTGTAACCCCAGTGGTTGGAAAGCTGAAAACAGGCGGATCACTATGAGTTTGATCTGTGTAGTGAGTCCCTGATTGATCCTGTACTAATTTTTTTTTCAGTTTTTAAAAAGATGAAAAAAATGAAGTTTCTTAGAGACAAATGAGACCAGAATCCAAGTGATATAAAAATTCTAAGTAAACCAACACTAGTCAATTAATTTAAAAAACTACCAACAAACAAAATGTGAAGATGAGTGTTAAATTTTATAAGAAATTTAGAAAAGACCTAATATAGCTACTTATCGAACTCTTTAATGAAATTGAAATTGAAATAATTTTCCTAGATACATTCCTTAAAGCAAGCATCACTCTGATAACAAAAACAAAGGAGGATGCAACATAGACAGAAAACTATAGGATGATCTGCATACTGAATACAGGTGCAAAGATCCTCAGTAAGATACTCATAATCAAAATGCAGCAAACCATCAGAAAGATTATGCACCATCACCAGGTAGAACTCATCTGAGGTATGCAGGGACAGTTCAACATATACATGCCAATAAGTGTAGTATACCACACTAACAGAGCTAAGGACAAAAACATGACACTCTCAATAGGTGCAGAAAAACCTTTTGACATAGTTCAGTACCATTCTTGATCTTAAAATAAACAAAAACATAGAACATTCTATAGAATACAAGGTGTTTATGTCAGTACAATGAATCATCTATGACAAAAGAAGGCCTTATGTATTAAATGGACAAAACTGAAAGCTTTCATACTAAATTTAGGAACAAGACAAACATATGCCATGTCTCCACTCTTAATCAGTATATTTATCAAAAGATTAGTGAGAGCAATTAGAAAAGGGAAAATAATAAAAGGAATAATGAGAGGAAAATAAGTTAAATTATTATTAGTTACATCACATGATACTCTGCATAGAAGACCCTGAAAAATACCACCAAAAGATTTCTAGATGTAATAACTAAATTCAACCAGGTAGCAAGATAAAGTGAACATTCAAAAATCAATAGTATTCTTGTATAAAAATAATAAACTCCTTGAGGGAAAAAACTAGGGAAACAATACCTGTTATAATAGCATCTGAGAGAGAGAGAGAGAGAGAGACAGACAGACAGAGAGACAGAGAGACAGAGAGACAGAGAGAGAAATATATAGGAGTCAATAAAACAAAGAAAGTAAAAAAAAAACAACAAAGAAACACTCTATATTGAAAAGTACAGTACTCCATAAAAGCAAATTACATTGTATATCATAAAATTGAATGATCTCCATTGCTCTTGTGTTGAAAGAAACAATATAGTAAAAATATCCATGCTTCCAAATTGCTATACATTTAAAGATATCCTGTCCAAAATTTCTACAGAACATCTAATAGAAATAGGAAAACAATTCTAAATTATATTTGTTACCATGTAAGGTCCACCTAGAATAGCAAAGACAAGGCAAGGGGTGTCAAAATCCTTAATTTGAATCTACATAACTACTGTGATGAAAACAGCGTATTACTATCAGAAACGAAACAAAATACAAATCTAAGTATTGATGTAACAGATCAGAAGATGCATAAGCAACCCCAGATATACATGCCAATCTTATCCAGTGAAGAGTTTTGGGGGCCAAAACTCTTCACTGGAAGAAAGATAGCATTTTTAATAAATGACATTGGAAAAACTGACTTTCCATATGCTGAAGGTTGAAACTGGACCTATTTCTTTCAAAATACTTTAAATTGAAAATATGTCATTGTTCAGCTTCAGTGGAAATTGGTCATATGTGTGAGGGCAGGATGATGCTTCAGAGCATAAAGCAGGCAGCCCACCTCATTCATGAGAAAAGCATCCTGTCAGACCAATGCCAGCTATTAGTTGCTGGGCAACCTTTTGTCATACAATACTTACTTTGCAATGGTATAAACAAATAGCCTTACTGTTGTTATAGAGGTTCTTTGTCCATAAGTCCAGTGGTCCACCACCTGACCCAGGTATTGTCTTCTCTATCTTTTCCTCATTCCTCCCACCATTTCTCCCTGGGTATACCAAGAGACCAATGGAGGCCAACACAGTTGTCAATAGTTACATCTTGGAAACAACTCAAATAAACATAAACTGAGGAATAAATAAAAAATATTGTGGTTGTTTTGATACAATGGAGTACTACTCTGCCATAAAGAAGGATAGACTTCAGGTTTTTTTTTAACCAGTTATATCTTGAGGTCATATTCTTAATTGAAATAAATCATACATATGTAAAAATCACATTGTTTCTTCTGATGTGATAACCAAAAGTTAAATAAAACCCAAATCTGCATGAGATACAGTGAAAAAGGTCAGAATATGTTCAAATGGGTAGATGAACTTGGGAAGAGGGAGAAAGGAAAGAATAGAAAAGGAAAAAAAATGAAAAAAGAAGGAAAATGAAAACAAAGTTTTTGTAAATAAGGTAGAGAATAGAAGTTGAAAGGAGTATAATTGGCTGGAAAAAATAGTCAAGGCTCACCATGTACAGACACAAACTCCCTATAATAAATGTGATCATTATGTATACCAAAAATATACCAATAAACTAAATTTAAAAAAAAAAGTTTGCAACATGATCAATCTACTAACTACTGAATTTGTGAGTATGAAAGATGGACCTTAGTATTTGGAAATGAGATCAAAAGGTCTTTATTGCTTGAATGGACTCAGTCAATAAGAGCAGGGTTCTAGAGATATTTGCATTTCTATTTTAGTGAAGAAAAACAGAAATATCATTCCGTAATCTATCATTTTTTGAATGCTGCTCTACAAAGTCTACCTGGAAAACATTGATAGTATTAACCTGGGCTCCTACAAGATTATATGTAGTAATGAAAAGAATATTTGATGCTAGAATCTAGAATTATATTTTCTAGGCATGATTTTATTCAACAGAGCTTACACATTTTTTGTGATTCTTTCACATTTTAGATTTGTATTCATTCTTATATCATTCATCATTTTAAATAAATGAAAATAAAATAAAAAACTAAAATGGGTTTAAATTTAAAAAAGAAAATATATCACTCACTGATGTTATATAGTAGGAAGTTTTAACTTAACATGAACACCAAAAAATGATACAGTTTTTAGGGTTGGATAGATATCTCAGTGGTATTAGTGCCTGCCCTACAACTACAAGGTTCTGGTTCAATCTCCCATACTGCATACTGTGCTGGCCCCAGAATCCTTGGCACATTGTGCCAATACCAGCCACAAAAACCAGGCATGGTGGTGCATAGTTGCAGTTCAAATGCTGAGGAGGCTGCAACAGAAAGGATCACTATAAGTCTGGGCTGTGTACAGAAACCCTGTAACAAATCAATCAATCAATCAATCATTTTAAGAAATGATAAAATTTTGATGTTGAGGCTAGCCAAATAGCTCAGCAGATTAAAGTGTCTGCTTAGGTAAACACAGGGGCTGGGATTTCCATCTCTGGGCTTGCCATGCTGGGCATGCTGAGAGGGCGATTGAGACTGGGTGTGGTACTTGTATTCCCAGCTCTTGGGAGGCTGTAAACAGGCAGATCAATTAAGTCTTATCTGTGCAGTGAGACACTATAAACCCTGTCTTAAAATTAAAGAAAAAAATTGATGCTGATTGTAGCTGAAATGATGGGATAGTAAGAGTCAATGGACCTTGGATATTAGACTTTGTCACCCTTTACACATGAGATTATACCATGTGAAAAAATTTAAAAACCTGGATTTAAGGAGAGAATAAAATCAGCAGGTATAACAATAACTACAAAATTTAACATATTCCCTGAACCAACATAAATTATGTTGTGTGATAATGATTCAATAAAAAAAATCATATGAAAAGTGCACAGGAAATGGAAAAAAGATTAAAGAAAATAACAAAATGTTCAAATAGACACTAAACAAATTTACTCCTCAACCTTAACTATGTTAGCAGAACTTGCTATGTATTCAAATATTGAATGCCAGACTCAAACAATTCAAACACCAGGTAATGCATTTATCTTATCAGTAAGCCCATGTTTAGGCCATTACATTATTTAGATTTTATATTCCTACTATTTGAAGAGACATTCTATAAATCTGACTGTATTTAAAGGTACAATATGTACTGTATAGCTGCACTTTCAATGACTCATCATGATCATTTTTAAAAATTTAGAATTAGATTTAGAATTTGATCTCCTATAGACAAATTCTTTCTTCAAAACAATTATATTTGCTTTGTTAAAGGCATAGTTATCTTAGTATATTGTAGTCTTTGCTGAAATACACAAATATTTCATAAAGGCAGCATTTATAGATGGGTCATATTTTCTAATAGAAAGTTATATATATATATATATACATATATATATATATATATATATGTATATATATATATATTTTATGTTTTTTTAATCATAGTGAAGATTAAGTGCAGGTACTCAAGTATGAGATATTCAGGTGTTCTACAGTGAGCTGCGTTCCCTCCCTTCATTATACTTTATATGTCATAACTGGTATGATATTTCTTTATATAATATATTATGAAGAAATGAAAAATTTCACACTGAAAGTAATATATAATCATTTTACATTGCTTTAATTTTTAAAAATTAATTAAATATGAACATTTATCTTAGAAGCAGTGAAATATTCTCAACAAAACTTTAAAAGTTGCATATTAACAATAGGAAAGAGCTGGTTTCTAACATAAGATAAACACTGAAAATGAGAATAGGAAACATAATTTTAAATTGTTCAATCTCTAACATTTTTTAGTCTGTTGGGATGACTGAATGAGCACACCAGGGAAGTAATTTTCTGAACTGTACGTAATAACCTGAAAAGCTAATCAATCCAATGAGGTATTTTCTATCTTTCTCCCAGGTGAAACAAAAATACTTGAAGAATGGGATTACTTGTTTTATTGAGGTTTAATGCCAAGTTGAAGAGAATGTTTTTATATATTTGGAACAAATATACACAATTTAAGAAATTGTTTTCCTTCAAAAAGATGAAATGATTGATGCAGTGACTATGAAGTAATTTTGGTATTTCCTGAAAAATTTGGAATACATAAAAGATGAATTGAGCTACATTTCACATATTAAAATATATTTTCTAAATAGGTGGTTCAATTGTTTTTGTGAGACTTATTCAAACTACATTATCTCTTTAGTGATAGAGTGCTATAGTATTAATAACTGTCTCAAATGCTCCTATTGGCTACAAGTAATTATAAAATATTTAGGGTCTACAGTTCATGAATGGTTGTAATCTCTGCTCCTTGTCTTGTGCTTCTGTTCTACAGGAAAGGTCAGATTTTCTGTTCTATAGGAAAGGTCAAATTTCAGATATACTGTATTCTTTTGTGAAGTAGTACCATGGTTTAACATTGTGGATAGTAAGCAAATACTTCAGAGTAAGAAGAACAGGCATGGAATTTAATGCATGAAATTTTAAATACAAGTTTAAGACAAAAAACTTATTGAAGATATTGAAAATGTTATTAAAATTTTCTCTAATTCTGATGAAAACTAGTAAATATTGCAATTGCAACTTGTGCATACCAACTAGTTCTATGGAAATAAAGCTTTGTTGAAGTCCTGTAAACTCCAACCTGAGATTGATATGGAGAATAAGGTGTTGTGGAAATATATTCTGATACTCGGTGCTCTAGCAGGAAGTCTGAGGGTCAGAAAGAAACAAATGAATTCTGGGACTTAGAATTGTCCTCTTTTATGACTCTTTAAATCCTATGTGTTGAGATTTTGTAGTGAGATACATTCAAAATTATTGAAAAATTATGGCTATTGAAAATATGCAACCAAGTATGTCCAGCCTTTTTAACTGTCATTTTTGATTGTTACAAAAAAATAAAGAAGGAATTACTTTTTACTAATGGTTTAACTATGCTTATTTTTAATACATTCACTAAAATGATTCCTTTTTACTTAAAGAAACAAAGGAATTAATAGGTTGTACATGGTT
>PVKA01041840.1:0-17822 GCA_004027165.1 Ctenomys sociabilis
GACAACATTTCGAAGGTTTCATTTGGTTAGTACACTTACTATTACTGATTTCACAGATGGGAAACTGAGGTAGATTTTTCCAGTGACATTTTTTTCCTGGTCTTCTCAGACATCTATAGTCAGGATTATTGGCTCCTGTTTCCCAGGGTGCTTCCTGCACCCTGGCTGCAGCTCTGATACAGTTATCTGTTGCCTGTGGTTGGCTGCCTTTCTGTCTTGAATTCCCCTTGGGGCCTGGGCTGGACTTTTCACAGTTAGTGTTAACACTGTTGAATTGAATTGTAGAACTACCTGGAATGCCTCTGTCTTCCTGAAGGCTTCATTGACCTCCCTATGAGGTTGGACAGACCTCATGAATCTAGAGCGTTTACTTTTGCCCTGTGGGTATTCCTTTGCTTAGTCTGCTTTCAGGTTCTCTTAGTGCCTGGTTTATGTTCTTAGGAGGCCAGTCTCTTTCCACTGACCTTAGGGCTTCCTCAATGCACTGCCCAATGCCAATTTTCAGTAGGTGCTCAACGGTGGGCTGTTACATGGACTGTGGTCAATTGAGTGCCATACAGTGTGGATAAGGCTCCAGGGGCCTCGATGGGCCTCCGTTCTCAGGATGGTCAGCTTCTTTGTGTGTTGTGAGTCTCTGGGATATTCCTGGGATATTCCTGCAGGAGCCTGTGGAGCCTGCAGGAAGGTATAACCAAAATCCTCTGAACTCCAGGTTGAGGGCAAGTCTTCTAGAAGGAGCAAGAAGATCATTTCTGAGGCATTATAGCAGAAGGTTAAAAAGTGAAACAAAACCAGGTTGGGAGCAAGAAAACCTTGCTTACATGCTACCATGCTCTGTGTCATCCTGGGATGGTTGATACTCTTTCTAAGCCTTGGTCTCCTCATCTGGAGAGAGGGATGACCCAAGTACCTGCATGTTAATAAGACTGGTGAGGAACAGAAGATGCAGGTCATCTAGAATTGCTTCAGAAACTTAGTGAGGGCCAAGATCTCTTGGATAGGACCTCAGAAGCATAGGTAACAGAAGCAAAGATAGACGGACAGGATTGTAGCAAAATGAAAAGCTACAGCAAAGAAAACCATCAACAGATTAAAGAAGCAGCTTGAACAGGGGGAGAAAATATTTGCAAACTCTTTGTCTAACAAGGTATTAGTATTCCGCATGTATAAGGAATTAAAAAAACTCAACAACCAAAAGCCAAATTTAATTAAGAAATAGGCAAATGATCTGGATAGATATTTCTCAAAAGAAGACACACAAATGACCAACAGGTAAATGAAAAAAATGTTTAACATTACTAATGACCAGGGGAATGTATATTGAAACCACTGTGAAAAATCTTATGTCAGTTAGAATGGCTTATCAAAAAGACAAAAAAAAAAGTGCTGACAATGATATGGAGGACAGAGAAATCTTATATATTGTCCATATATATAGTGTGGAAAACAATTGGAGCTTCCTCAAAAAACTAGAATTAGAGCTACCCCATGGTCCAGCAGTTCTGCTACTGGATGTCTGTTTGTCTGTCTATCCTTCCACATATGTATGTATGTATATATGTATATATGTATGTATCTGTCTGTCTGTGTATCTATCTGTCTATCTATCTATCTATCTATCTATCTATCTATCTATCTATCTATCTATCTATCTATCTATGTCTGAAGGAAATCATAGTGCTGGAGAGATATTTGTAGTCTTTGTTTGCTGTGGCACCATTCACAGTAGCCAAGATATGGGAATCCACCCAAGTGTCCATCAGTGGTGAATGGATTAAGAAAATGTGGCACGTATATACAATGATTTATTACCCAGCGATAAGAAAGAATGAAATTCTGCCTTTTGCTGTAATGTAGACAGAACTGGAAAGCATTGTGTTAAGTTGAATAAGCCAGGTGCAGAAGGACAGATGTCATATGCTCTCACTCACAGGGAAGTGAAAAAGCTGGTTCCTTAGGAGTAGAGAGTAGAATAGTGGTTACCAGGGCCTGGTAAGTATAGCGGGGAGGTGGAATAGAGAGAGCTTGGTTAATGGGTACAAAATTAGCTGGGAGGAGTAAGTCCTAGTGTTCTCTAGTAAAGCACTGTAAGGTGAGTATAGTAAACAACTTATTATATTTTTGAAAGAGCCAGAAGACTGTAATCCCAGCACTCGGGAGGCTGAGGCAGGAAGACTGTTGTGAGCTCGAGACCAGCCTGGGCTACAAAGTGAGCTTAAGGCCAGCCTGAACTTCATAGTGAGACCCTGTCTCAAAAAGACAAAAAACAAAAAAAAAACAAAAAAAACAAAAATAAAAACAAAAAAACCCAAAAAACCAGAAGAGAGGATTTTGAAATAGTGACTTACTTCCCAAATGATAAATGTTTTAGGTGATGAATATACTCATTACAAATACACTGACTTGCTCAGGACATTTTGTATAAAGTATTGAAGTATGGTGCTATACCCCATAAATATGTACAGTTATTATGCACTAATTAAAAAAAGATACAATCATCTGAAGGGCAGGGCCCAGTGTGTGGTAGCTGGCAGTCACTGTTAGCAGGCTGATGTGAATACAGATGTTGTGAGATAAGAACTTTTGTGATAGTCTCTCCTGGTGTTATATCTTCCTAGGCTTTGATAAGTCCTTGCTGCTTTTGTTCATCCGTATTTAAAGTCCAGTGGCTTTATTTTTATTTTTATGTTTTGTTTTGGTGGAACCAGGGATTGAACCTAGGCCCTTGTGCTTGGCAGGCAAGCGCTTATTCTGCTGAGCTATTTCTCCAGCCTAGTCCAGTGGGTTTAAATAAAAGTTATCTGGGAGAATCACTAATTCATGGATTGCGAGGCCGTAGAACTCATCTAGTCTAATCCCTGTACCTCACAGGTGAGGGAATGAGGCTCCCAGGGCAGTACAGCTAGGAGGCTGTGGAAATAGGATGGTAACCCAGGTCTGCTGATTCCAGATCTGGCGCTCTTCTGTTCCTGAGAGGAAGCTTAGTGCTTGGAACGACAGGACCAGAGCTTGGGAATCAAGCTGGCCTCCAAGGGCCTTGAGACTCCTTCATCCCTTTTGACACTTTGGGGTTTTCCATGACTTTGAGGAAGCCATGTTTTCACGGATCTGTCCTCTCAGTAATAGAACTCTGGGGTGCTGTTTAGGTGCAGGCACCTGTTCCATACTGGGATGATCAACACCCCTTGGTAAGAAACCCTTTAGAAAGTCAAGAAACTGAATATTTATTGTTTCTTCTGACTGCAACATGAATTAGGAGTTTCTGAGCATTCTGCTTCTTTAGTCCTGTAACAGCTGGCAGAGATGGGCAGCCCTTTTCCCGGGATTTCCAGAGGCAGAGACTGAGACTCAGAGGCTTTAGCAGCACTGAGGATCCCACAGAGGACAGTGAACAAGCATGGTGAGGAGCCTCCTGTTATCTAACTCTAGAGGCACAGTCCAAGTGTCACTCAAGGAGGCAAGTGTGACAGGGTTCAAGTCCATGCTGAGGGGGCTGTGAGACCTACTCACCCACTGAGGGCCGTGGCACACCTGTCTGCCTTCTTCCAAGCTGCAGGCTGGAGGTGCTGGGGGCCAAAGGGTACAGCCCTTCCCTCCAGGGTGAGGAGGGGCTACTCCTCCTTGGGGAGGAACCCCTTCCTCTTTCCACTGCCCTCACCTCTCCACACTTGCCATCTACCTGCTGCTGCTGCTTGGCAGAACAGAGAGGCCCGTCCCCCACCCTCCACGTCCTGCTGATTTATGTTCATTGTTGAAACAATAATGTTTAATCTAGAAAGAGCTAATCAGTTTTCTATGCTGATTATGAATAGGCCAGCTGGGCCTGCTTCTTTATTCATGGAGCTTCAGGAACAAGCCCACTTCCCAAGCCAGCGGCATCCGTGATTTATCCTGTGGGAGCCTTGCTACAAGAAGAGCCTCCTGGTGCTCTTCTTGTGCCACTTTGAAAGGGAGAGGGTAAACTATGTGTCTGTGTGTGCGTGTGTGCCAGTCTTTCTTATGAGGAGGGGAGCCTGACTTCAGGTGAAGGACCAGATTGGAGTTGAAGTGCATATTTGCAGTGTGTACAAGAGCTGTGTGGAGGTTGGGTGGTGTGGTCCTGGGGCAAAATTAGGGGAGTGTAGGGTTGAAGGTCCACAGAGTCAGAAGGGCTGCTGAGTCTTCTAGCACTCTCCTGCAGGTGAGGAATTAAGACCTGGAAAAGGTAAGGTGACCTTTCTTGGGCCCACTCGCTGCTCGGTGGCATGGTGGGACTAGCCCCAGGCCCTCACCCAGTCTGCATGTTTCTCCTGCCACTGTGGGTGGGGCAGTCAGAGGAGGGACTGTTCTGCTTGGGTGATCTCATGGACATTGGAACAACCCTTTTTACCTCTGAAAGCTTGTATTTTGGGAAGGAAGGAATGACCTAAGTCATGCCTTGGAAGGAGTCAGGCTGATCCAGAAGGAAATTGTCTGAGGTTGGCTGTACCATCAAGTGTTCTAGGTCCCTGCAGCAGGGCTGCACAGGCGCATGAGCAGGGCCTGTCTGGGGAGGTGCACCCGAGCAGGCATAGGTGTGGTAGGGAGTGGAATGAGCAGGATGCTCAGGAAGGCCTTAGCATAGGGGCCTGGCATGAGTTGACAAATGAGGCCAGACTGAAGGTGTCAGCCCTGGTGGATGCCACCTCAGGAAGGTGTCTGGGCCTTGAATAAGGTGAGGGAGGACTGTGTCTTCAGGTTGGGATGAGGGTGCCTGCTGGGCCTGGATCCTACAGATGGGGTACTGATGTTTGGTCTCCCCAGAGCACTTCTCCCCTTACTGTTTCCACCATTTGCCTTTTCACTTACTGACTTCATAGGTGCCCTGAGGCTTTGTGTGGCCCTGAGGTTAGATAGGTAAACAAGTTGCCTGCCTGCAAGGGAGCATATGATCTACTTAATGGGGTTGGCAGCTAATTAACAAATGATCAACAAGACAAAGCCTTAATCCTGTTTGTATAAATGCCTGAGGAACAGTACCTGGTGCACTGAGTAGGGAGAGGGGCTCAGGGTGGCTTTTTTCTTTTGGTGTGTTGGGAAATGAGGTCTTGGCCTTCACACCAGGCTACACCCTTTGTGTTTTATTTGAGACAGGATCTTGCTAAGTCATTGTATTATCCAAACTGGTTTTGAACTTATGACTCTCCTGCCTCAGCCTCCCAGGACTTTGGAAATAGAGGTGCATCCCACCAGGCTGGTCTCAGGATAGCCTTTCTGAGGAGCCACTCCTGAGCTGAGAGAGTGGAATAGGCAAGGGGCTGTAGGGCACAAGGGAGCATCAAGAATAAAGAGGGAATGGGTGGGGGAATGTAGCCTAGGGCCTACCTAGTAGGAAAGGGCTGGTGGTGGCAGGCCAGAGTCAGGAGAGGCAAGCTGGGTGTGCTGAGATCTGAGGCTGGCAGCCATGCAAAGGCTGTGTGCAGAGTGGCATGTGCAATCCGTGATTGCTGATCTGGGGAACCAGAGTAGAACTAATGGGAGGACGGATGACCAGGTCACACTGTTATCCAGGCGAGAGGCTGTGGTGGTGGGGTCGTGGAGAGGAGCAGATAGATACGTTTTGGGCAGAGAAGCAGCAGGACTCAGGATGAGGCCACAATCAACTCCTGGGTTTCTGGTGTGGACAGTGGGGGTTCCACACCGAAGGGACCATGGTGCTGGTGGGCCATCTTGCTGGCCATTTGAGAAGAGGGTCTTCTGTTGCACTGGGGTTTGTGCAGTTGCTTTTCTCTGCATTTTGAGGCTCCACACTGACAGACCTAACAGCCTGAGGTCCCCAGATGGTAGATATGTAAATTAAAAAGATACCAGCATTCTGATCTAGTGAGAGCTTTGGGGTGTTTCCCTGTAGCCTGGTGTGTGGAAGGAGAGGTCATGACTGCTACAGCTGGAGCTCCTGCCTGTCAGCTGCAAAGTCCTTGAGTCCCAGAGTCTTGTGGGCTCAGAAGTGTGAGATGGAGGACTGATGGTGGCAGGGAGGTGCAGAGGACACCAGGCTCCTTGGTGGGAGAGAACTGTGCTGTTGATGCCGTGCAGGGTTAATGTTGGCCCAGGGCCTATGGAGAGCAGTCTTGGGGAGCAGCAGATCCCTTTCCCTGGAGGAGAAACAGGCAAGTCCTAGGGGTCATCCCCTGACTTGGCAGTCAAGGAAGCTGTGATGTGTCTGCGCCTGGCCCCCCATTTGAGTTCACATTTGGATCACATTTGGATCACATTCACCTTTCCAGCCCAACTGGAAGTTGTGGCAAAAGACTGAAAAATGGTTTATACTTTGCATATAGCACCAGATCTCAGTATGAAGTCAGTGAGCTTTGTCTGTAAAGGGTTTATGTAGGATTTCTATTGTTACTATGACAAATTGTCAAAACTTTAGTGGCTTCCATCAGCATACATTTGTTCCATTACTGTCCTGTGGGTTAGAAATCATAAAACTAAGGTGTTAGGCAGGCCACCTTCTTTTAGAGGCCCTAGCATGCTTTGATTTGTGGCTCCTTCCTGCAGTCAAAGCCAACACTATAGGGTCTTCACTTCTCTTTCCTTTTCCTTTTGCTTCTCCCATCTTCTCCCCTCTCCTTTTGTCCCCTCCCCTCTCTTCCCCTCCTCTTTCCTACCTTCTCTTCCATTCCCCTCCCCTCCTTTCCCTTTCCCTTCTCCTCCTCCATCCCCTTGCTTTTCTTTCTTTCCTTTCTCAGCCACTCACCTCTGCTTGTGTTGTCATCTGTTCTTCTCTGATGGTGGCATTCCCACCTTTCTTGTAGGGGATCCTCCTTAAACTCCTTAAACTCACTTGCAAAGTCTCTTGCCTTGAAAGGTCACATTCACAACTTTTGGAGATCGGGTCGTGGACTTCTTTGGCTGGCCACTTTCCCGCCTCCCACAAGACCCCAGATAGTAAATATTTTGTGTATCTTGGGCTGTCCAGCCTGTCACAACTGCCCAGCTCTGCCTTGGTGTGAATGCATCTAAGGACTACATGTAAGTGACTGGTTCTGGGGTGTCTACTCATCCCAACTCTGGTGTTCTGAACTCCTGCTCTCTATTGTACCCAGGACAGTCAGAAGTCTGCATTTTCCAATAGTGACCTTTGGACTTGTCCTGATCTATACCCACATCTGAATTTAGCTCCTTTTAAGATTCCTGGCACTGTCGCCAGGTGTGGTGGCGCAGGCCTGTAATCCTAGCACTCGGGAGGCTGAGGCAGGAGGATTGTTGTGAGTTCAAAACCAGCCTGAGCTACAAAGTGAGCTTAAGGCCAGCCTGAACTGCATAGTGAGACCCTTTCTCAAAAAGACAAAAAACAAAAAACAAAAAGATCCCTGGCACCGTTGCTGTCACATGTGGAGCAAATCCAGAACTTCTCCCTGGAGGGTGACATCCTCAGGTGCACAGAAGGCTTGGTACCGGGACTTTTGTTGTGGGCTTTGTTGTCTGGGAGTGCAGTGTAGGCTCATTTGTCATGTGGCAGATCACCACCTCCCAAAGCCTGGGGGACCTGTCTTGATAGCAAATGGGGCTCCATAACAAGGGATGCCATGTTTCCTTTTCTCTCCCTCTCTTTTTGGGTGTAGGAACATCTGAAGGTATTTGGCAGAGGCCCTTGGGGTTTTGAGAGGGTGAGCTCATGAAGTTTTAGAAATCAGCAGGAATTGAGCATCTTGGTCAGGCTTTCTCCCATGGAGGAAGGCCCCTTTCTGGTGGCAAGGCCAAGTCAGCTTGGATTTAAGATAGGGGGCTGCTGGCCTTCAAATTTCTAGATTTTCTTAGCCCTATATCTCATCCCCCTGATTCCTAGTTCCTCCATGCTCTTCTGCCCAAAAGGCTCTTCTTTTCCTTTTGTGGCTGCTCAGTCTTCTGCTTTTTCCCTTGTAACCTCAGAGAAGCCCTCCCTGTTCAGGCCCCTGAACCCCACCTCTTCTGGGACCAGTGGTCCCTTCAGAAGTGCTTGCTGGAATCAGCCTTCCCACTTTTACTTGTTACTGTTGATTAATTCCTCCTTGCCCTGCTTCATTTTAAGTTCTACTTTGAACTCATTCCCCAGAGTTCCTGGTGACAAGATAGTGTCATTGTAAACTAGCCTCTCAACAGATATTTGTAAATAAATGACCCTTAGTGGAATACATTCTCCTCTGTGGGGGTAATAATGTCTTCTGTAGCTAACCTCAGGAGAGAGTTGAGAATTGTGTAAGAGTGCCCCAAAGGCACTGACATGGTGCAGATTGAAGGTGCTACCTGTGTTTGAACATTCAGTGGGCTATTCTCACCTTCCTTTGCGCCAGTCCAAGTGTGATCCAAGGAGATGGTAAATGATCACATGGAAGCTCAGACTCCTGGGTCCGGGCTTGATCTCATGGTATTGCCTCTCCAGGCCCTGTGATGGGATGCACACACTTATGCTTCCTCAGTACTTTCTAGCTCCAAGGGTGGCTCGTTGTCCAGTGCTGTGTATCTAGGGCACCCCTGCCTCCACTGGCCCCAAAAGTGGGGGTCCCCAGCATTGTACTCTATCTAGGATCTTGGATCTCGTACTACAGAGATCTCTGCCATAGGGAAGGACCTAAACGCATCAACTCGTGAGGCTGTAGGAGTTATTAAGATGGGGAATGTTGAAAGATTAGATTTATGACAGGCAACAGTGGATTATGAAGAGCAATTTATCAAATGTCAGTGCCTGCAGCCTACAATTTGCAGAAGGTTTGCTTAAGCTGAGGAGATCTGATTGGCTTGCCCCCTCCCCCAGCACTAATGAGTGACAGCTCTAATGGATGGTGTCTCAGGCTGGCCAGCCACACTGGGTGTTTATCTGCTTTTTATTAATCATTATTATCACAACATTTCCCTAGAGTCCCTCCACCCACAGCTCTGGAGGTACCCAGCACCAACGAGGCTCCTTGGGCCACCTTGAAGGAACTGCAGCTGCTTCTGGGAGGAGTTTCCACTGCCCTGGGTCAGTGGGAAGCCCCAAGTCCCTTCTCCATGATGAGGGTAGGAAAAATCTAACTCTGGCTACATTTATTAGAATACATGCATTAGCACCAATTAAGTATCAGGTGCTTCAAACACAATGTGGAGCAAAACCAGAAGTCTGTAGTGAAGGGGGCAGGGGGAGGCTGAGCAAGCACAAATGGAGATAAAAGTGCAGTGGTGGTCCTTGCCCCTCAGGGGGACATATGAGCTCTGAGAGCGTACACTGGAGGTGGCAGCAGAGCTGTGATTTGATAGGGAAGGGCAAGGGGGAATCTTCCACGCAGAAGGGACCTCTGTCAAGTCCCTGGGGTGAGTAGGGAGGTAGCATTCTGGTGACCAAAGGAAGGAAGGAGAAGGGCAGCAGGGGCAGGTGGAGTTGGATGTGCTGACATTTTAACCATGTTCAAGCAGAGGAATGATGCAATTAGCTGGTATTTGGAAAATTCACTTGCCCCCCCCTGGGGAAGAAATAGGAACATGTGGGTAAGCCAGTGAGGAGGCTATGGCCATCCCTGGGTAAAAGAGGATGGTGCGTATGCTGCCACTCAGCTGGCATTGCTGCCTCTGTCCTGCACCATGTCCATTGTACCTTGGCTGCCATCTTCCCTGGAGGCATTGGATTTGGCCCTCCTCTCCTAGGATAGTCATGGTGCTTGCTGTTCTAGCCTGTCTCTGTGTGGTTTCATGCATCGATCTTCTGAGGTTGGTGTTAAGGAAACCATTTCACAGATAAGGAAACTGAGGTACAGGTGTTATGTGGCTTGCCCAAACTGGTGCACTGTGGAGCTGGGTCTAGAGCTTGGGTGGTTGGGCCAGAGCTTGCATTGGAAGCCCTGTGCTTGACTGTCTCTCAGGTCTGAGAGTTGGCCCAGCTGGTGAGCATGTCCCAGCCACCCTGCCATGCCTGACCTGGCTCCTTTCCTCTGTTGGTTGCTTAGGTGAGGAAAGAAGCTTAGTCTAGGCCTGGCCAGATAGCTCAGCAGACCAAATCGTCTGCTTAGGCAGAGTGCAGGAGGGCCAGGGTGGGATCCCTGGTGTGCTGTGCTGGCCCTGCCCCTGGGGTGCACTGAGACAGCAATTGAGACTGGGCGTGGTAGTGCACAGCTGTAATCCCAGTGCTGGGGAAACTAAAAACAGAAGAATCACTGTGAGTCTTATCTATGTAGTGAGACTCTGTAGACCCTGTACTAAATTAACAACAACAACAAAAAAGTTTAGTTTGACCTGTGATGCATTTGGCTGAGCCACGTGAGGCTCTTGAACCTGGAGTGGCTCCATGGTGGGTAAGAGTGGAGGACTGTACCAGCCTCCTCTAGGAGCTTAGGCAAGACCGCTGCTGCCTTGTGACTCCTGGGGTTGCCTGAAGGTCCTACTGCTGGCCCTTTCTTGTTTTCCCAGCTTGGGAATAGCAGTAACTAATGGCTCTGCCCAACAGACAGTTTGAGCCTCAGACTCCTGGAATTCCTCAGAAGACTGAAGGGTACAGGACCTCGGCTGTTAATCTTATTCATAATGCATTGCTCTGAATGGGAGGCTGGGAGTCAGAGATCTGACCGGGAGCCAGGGCTGCTGTGGAATAGAAGGGAGAGGTGTGTTGTCTTCTCTTCTCTGGTTGGGGGTGGTCTCCTTGGTCCTGTTGGGCTTCTGCTGTTCTTACTGGATGCTGCCTTCGGAATGGGGCACATCTCAGGCGGGCCCTGCTAATGCGTGGGTGTGATCGTAGATGCTGTGCCTTCTGGGGTCTGCTCAGGGCTAGTGACTGTGTTGTTACCTTGTGAACCCATTGTGGTTTCTGTCACAGAACAGTCATGTCTGTTGACTGTATTGGGCTGAGGAAAGCAGATTGGTTTCACTGCATGTATTAAGTTTGGCCAATTGTCAGTGGCTGCATGGAGCACTTGAGAGAGAGACTGCAGGCATCACCTGAGTTCAGCAGGAATGATGTTATGATGAATTAGTAATGTCTGGCATGGTTGTATTTGGGACATGTTACTTATTGTTGTTTAACAAGTTCCCATTCCCATGCAAAACCCCCATCTTTGTGGTTTAAAGGAAACTATTTCTTTTCTTTCTATCTAGTAAAAAGTATAGAATATATATTTCTAGTTGTCATGTAGATGCTCCCTCTCTATCTGGTTCTCTTTTTTTAGTTAGGGTCTTGCTGTGTAGTTCAGGCTGGCTTTGAACTCACTATGTAGCCCAGGCTGGCCTCAAACTCACAATAATCCTCCTGCCTCAGCCTCCCAGGTGCTGGGATTACAGGTGTGTGTCACCACAGCCAGCCTCTACCTGGTTCTTCATGGCACTTTCCCTACCTGTGATATAAATAATAAATGTTTGGATTAAAAAGATACCCAGTGTTTTTTAATCTTACAATTTTTGTAGGCCAGGGATTTGGGAGAGGCTTACTGCATGGTTCTGGCTTAATGTAGTAGTCAAGGTTCCAAAGAGACAGAATCAGAAGGACGTAGATAAAGATAAAGAGGATTTATTAGGGGAATCAGCTCATGTGATTATGGAAGCCAAGAGCTCCCCCCCATGGGCCATCTATGCCTAGAGACCCTGGATTTCTGGTAGCAGGTCTTGGCCTAAGTCTGAAAGCCTCAGAGCTGGGGAAGCTGATAGTGCCATTTTCCATCTACAGCCAAAGGCCTTGAGAGCCTGAAGGGCCCCTGGGTAAGTCTGGAGTCTATCTCCACAGAGCCTGGAGTTCTGGTATCCAGAGGAGGAGGAGGGCAGTGTTCCAACTCCAGGAGAGAAAGGAAGTCCTCTTCTGTGTGAGCCCCTAGCTGAATGCATCACAGTCACCCAGTCTGAGGGCAGGCCTGCCTCACCCAATCCGCTCGCTCAGGGACTATCTCTTTTGGAAACACCTGCATAGACACACACAGAAGCAGTGTGTCACTCATTCTCTAAGTGTTTCTTAAGCTGGTCAAACTGATGCTTAACATTGGCCCATGCACTCAGGAGCTCTTACGAGGGAGGCTGTGTCAGGATGTTGGCGAGGGCTGCCATCTCTGGGACCCTGTGTAGGGCTGAAGTCTGCTTCCAGGGGCTCACTGTGGATAGGAAGTCACTGTTCCTTACCTTGTGGACCTCACTGCTGCCTGCTTCAGATAGGACATTTAGTGTCTCCTGTCACAGCCATGGAGGTTACCTGCTGCTCCTTCCTCTACAGCTATCTGTTGGGGCTGAGTCATTCATTCCAGGTTTCTCTCAAGGGGAGGGGACTACTTTTCAAAGGAGGTATTTAAAAACTTGTGACTGTATTTTAAAACCACTGTGGAGAGTGAGAGTACATTTCCAACTATTTGCTGTCACTGTCAGGTGTTACCTTCAAAGATACAGAAATGACCCTTAAGATGTGGACTACAGGGGGAGAGGCTCGAATTGCAACACACAGGTAGGGTGACTATAAAATGTCAGGTGCTGTGGGAAATCGTGTCCAGAGGAGGGGATGGACTTCCAGTGGAGAGACAGAGAGGTGGTGGAGGATTTTCTGTCCAAGGAAGACATAGACATGGGCGTTTATAAAGCTTCTATTAGCAAGAGCCATCCTGACTGCCTTAGGTGGGTAAGGGTCACTCCAGGCATTCTATTAGTATACGTGACACTAGTCCCACCAGACTCCAGGGATGGTAGCTGGTACCCAGCCAGGCATGACAGCCAGATGTTTTTTGCCACTGATGCAATGGTAACCTGTTCATGTGCCCTGGGTAATCTCTGCAGCTCTTACATAGGGTTGCCTAGCCTTGTCCTTTAGGCCTATGATTGCTTGCTTTAAGCTTCATATGGAGCCAGGTGGCTAGGGATTGTGAGATGCATTATCCATATGATGGTGAAACTTCTGAAGTTAAAAAGTGCTCTGATTAGATGAATATGGGGAAAACAGAATTAAATATTTGCAGTTGGGACCTGGTGGAAAGCCTGGGCCATCCTCAGGTTTGGGACTGATGAGCCAGTCTCCATGAGGGTGTGTCAGGCTGGCTAGGCTGTTGGCTTGGGTGGGGCTTGGTAAAACCTATAGAGCAGAACTCCTAGGCATCATTATGGCTTCTCCAAGGAATCCTGACTTTCTGTTATCTTATTTTGGGCCAAATGAAGCTCTTAGCCAGTGTCTAACTGGTCAGTGTGTATTTGGGAAATGTCACCCAGTAACATCATGTTGTGGAATCTATGTGAATGATTTTTGTGGAGAATCTCTCACTCTGCCCTGGGATTCAGATATAATATCATTAGTCCCAGGACTCGCAGGCCTCAGCTAAACCAGACAGTGGAAGAGTTAATGGCTCCTAGTCTGCCAGGATCCCAAGGGTGAACACATCCTTCCTGCTTCTGTGATTTATTTGCTTCAAAAAGATCTCTTCATGCCTGGGGAGATAGCTTGTTGGTCTAAGCACCTGCCTGGAAAGCACAATGACCTGGGTTTGATCCACTGGGCCTGGTGGCACACGCCTGTAATCCCAGCACTGGGGAGGCTGAGCTAGATTACCATGAGTCCAGGCTGCATAGTAAGACCCTGCACCAAATAAATAAATAAATAAATACATGAAAAGGAACTTCTTTCCCTTTAAGTGCATGTAAACATGCATGCATGTGCACAACATGCACACACATGCACATGCACACACATGCATGCACATGCACATGCATGCACACCTTAAGCCATATGAATACTAGGTACACTTTTTTCCTGATAATTTCTTCTTTTCCAGGCAGGGGCATCGATATATTTGAATCATAGGCCGACAGTAATTAAAAAACACGTAACTAGTCATTTTAAAATACAGTTGTTTTACTTAATTGATTTTGCCGCCAGACTAAGAAGAAAGAAGGGGAAAGAAAGCCTTCGAAAGGGAGCTTCTGAGAGGACTGGAGGCAGCTGAGGGCCCTGCTTGAACCTAATTGCTGCAAATGTTGCCATTTGTTTCTGCTAATGGCTTTCTGCTGAAAGGGCTGGGGACAAGGCACATCCTCGCCGATTGGAGGGGGATGGCATTTGTTTCAGCTGCATGGGGGGTATAATTCTGCTTTGGGGACAGGGTCTATTTTTCCTTACTATCTATCAGCATAAAGTACTTCCACTGAACACTTTGAATCAAGGTTCCATTTAGAGATACTTTATTCATATTTAATTACAGACTGCAGCACCGATCTTTAATTACCTTTTTTATAAACCAGCTAGGAACATCCACTAGCAATCAATTATTGGGAATGTGTGCTTGCGTAAGCCCATAGGGTGTGGGCGTGGGACTTGCTTCCAGCTAGCCAGGGAAACGATGGCTGCTGGGACACTGTGGGGTGCTGCGGTGGGGAATGCACTGACAGATGCCTGACAGGTGTCCTATGCTGAGGCAGTGGCACATCCTATTTGCCATGCTTCTCTTTGCTTCCACTGATAAAATTGGGAATGTGGGCAGATCCTCACAGCTGGGCCTGGCTCAGGGTGCTGGCTTGGCAGCTGGGTGGTATCTTGGGGTCTGTTTGATCCTTTGCTGGAGGCAGGAAATTGTGGGAGGCCCCTTCCTGTTCCCGGGAGATGTGGCAAGCTAGGCTTCCTCTCATTCTGGAGGCTCGGATTTGCTTGCCTCAGCTCTTTCCTTCTTCCACTTCCCTGTAGGGTGCTCTTGGCAGCTGTTCTTGTCACACAGTCCTAGCGATGGATGCCATGTCAGTCTCTGGTTGCAGTGATTCAGCAGTGTCCCTGAAAGGACACAGACTTGAAGACTGGTTGTCCTTTTCAGACACTGAGCAGATGTTTTTAGGGCCAGGCAGAGACTTGGGGTGGGGAGTGAGATCAGAGGACCCCAGGTTCCTTTGCTTCACCCCCTTTGCTGGCTGCTTGGGGATGAGGGTCAGAGTTCGTGGCTCTCTCCTTGGTGGTCCTCCAAGAAGGTTTCCACAGGGAAGAGAAAGTTGATTTAGTTCTCCAGCCGAGAGAATACCAACAAATACCTGCTTGATGCTTGCTAGTTTCAGACCTACTCTAGGTTCAGGGAATTCTGCGGTGAACAGAATAGACAGAAATCCCAGCTCATTTCGAGCTGATGCTTTCATGGAGTTTATGGGAAAATGGTCTCGGTATTCTCCCATCCCAAGCTCAGAGCCAAGAATGGGTTTTTGCCGCCAGAAATTAGCTGAGCTCCTCCCATCCTATAGAATATTCATACTAGGATTATGTAGTTTTGAGTACTGTAGTCAGAAAAGATTTTCCCTTCAGCAAAATTGGTGTGGCATTTCTAAGAGATGAAGAGAGAGGGAAGTAGGAAGAAAGGAAGGAAGGAAGGAAAGATTGATGCATTTTCTGCTTCACAGAGGGAGAAAGGAGGCACAGAAAGCAAGGAGAGCTCTAGTTGGAAGCTGTGGGGTCTCTTCAAGGGTGGCCAGGCTGGGAGTGCTTTCAGGAGTGCGTATGCAGGCTGCTGCTCCGGCAAGAAGGAGGTTGGGTTTGGTTCTTGAGTGCGCTTGGTTGGTGGAGTTAGAATGTCTTCTACTAGGAGGACTGCGTTGGATTCACTTTTAGTAACAGTCATGCCTTGGTATTTGACTGTTTCGAAACTCATCAGATTTGGTGCTGGACACATGTTGAGAAGATTCTGTCCTAGTACCATTTGCATGGTTTGTGTGGTACTTGACACCTAAGTTAGAACTTACTGGTGTCGATTGCCTCATGACTGGTTATCGCTTCCAGAAAGCAACTTGATGTCCTTCACTTTTGGTGCTCCTTGTACCTCTCCCAGCCAATTAACAAGTTTGGGGTACTATTGTGTCTACATGTGAGAGTCCAGGAGAAATGATGGTGGATGATTAAATGGGTGTGTGATGCACCGTTCTGAATGTCCTAGACAGCACTTCTCTGCCCTTTGGTGGGGATGCCCAGGGCCCTGTGCACACGTGTATTGATGCATCTCCTGTGTGTGTGTCCATCCCAGCTCCCCATTTGCCTGGAGTGAACCTCCACCATAGCAAAGTGGCCAGCCAAGGTCCTGGATTGATACACACCTTGTGAACAGCAAAAGAATCTGTCATGGAGCAGAGGAAGCCCATCTTCCTGGCCTCCTCTCACTAACTAATGAAGAGTTAGTGAGAAGTCTCAGTGACTCTGTTCTCTCTCCACTCCTGACAGCTTCACGATCTATTTCTGAGCTTTGATGACACCCCTCTGGGAGCAGCCTCCCTGGCCCAGGTCCACAAGGCAGTGCTGCATGATGGGCGGACGGTGGCTGTGAAGGTCCAGCACCCGAAGGTGCAGGCACAGAGCTCGAAGGACATTCTCCTGATGGAGGTAGGCAACCCTCTTTTCTCTTTCCTTTGCCTTCAGTCTGTATGTCCCTGGGATCCAGGTGGTCTCAGTGACACTGGCTGAGGCTGATGGGTGGAAGGTGACCTCTTAATCAATGGAGTGGGAGAAGAGAGCAGAGACCACAGCTAAACAGTGTCGTGACAACCTGGGACCACAGCCCATGGCAGGGCTGGTCAGTTCTTTGTAAAAAAAATTTTATTTTAAAAATTTTATTTTTATTTTAAATTTAAATGCAATTTTAAAAATTATAATGCATGTAGATACTGATAAAGAAAATATAAAAAGTACTCTTCTATGAAAAAATTCACAAAATTTCATAACAAAGTAGTGCTAAACAGTGATTTAATATGCTGTGTACCATAATCCTAAAAAAAGCCTCCAAAGTGTTACTCAGAGTACAAGTCACTGACAAAAAGACCCTTGTATAAAAAAGAGACAGATAATAGCACTGTAGCAGTTACTCTTTTCTCGTTGCTGGGACAAATACCTGACACCCAAAATGAAGGAGGGAAAGGTTTATTTAGCTCACAGTTGCTGGAGGTTTCAGTCCATACTCAGCTGGCTCCAAGGCCTAGCTGCTCAGTGGAATAAGTGCTTGAACAAGGGTCTGTGTTTAATCCCAGATTTTGCCCCCAAAAAAAAGACTAAAAGAGGAGGCTGAGAACAACCTTTCATGATGGGGGGGCAAAGAGCAAGAGTGCACGTTGGGGAGTGGAAGCAGCTTAAGTAGCTAACTTCTTTTCCCTCCCTACGTTGAAATGCAAATTAACTACCCCAGGGCAGGTGCAGCATCCACACCCACAACAATCAATCACCAACTCCGGAACCAGCCCCAGGACTACTTGAGGCTTTCAGGGACATCTATACACAAACCATAACAAGCACAAGACTTTCTTTTCAGTGAATAAAGAGAAACTACTAGTAGTAAAACAAATTAGCATATATAATATATTGAAGCAATAGAACAGAGAATTTGGTGAATTATTTAGACTTCTAAGAGCTGGGCAGATGGCTGAGTAGAATAAGTGCTTGCCTGGCAAGTGCAAGGTCCTGAGTTCAATATCTGGTACTTCAAAAAAAAAAAAACAAATAAACAAACAAACAACAAAAGACAAACAAACAAAAAACCCAAAACAAAAAACAAAAATAATTTCTACTTTATTAGAAGCAAGATAGCTCAGTAGACTAAAGCACCTGCTTAGGGAAGCTTAGGCAAGTGCAGGCTGCACATGCACCACGTGCCCTGCCAGCCCTGCCCTCAGGGCACGCTGAGCTGGCCAGAGTCCAGGTGTACTGGTGCACATCTGTAATCTGTAATCGCAGTGCTGGGGAGGCTGAAAGCAGGAGGGTCACCATGAGTCCAAGCTGTGTAGTGAGACCCTGTCATAGCCAAATAAATTAAAAAATAGAACAAAAAACTTTTTTCTATTTTGTTCTTTATATGGGTATGTGTTTTATTACATATATAAATATACATATATTAAACTATATACATTTTATTAAACTTGGAGTTTTTTTTTTTTTTTTTTTTTTTTTT
>PVKA01041841.1:0-17813 GCA_004027165.1 Ctenomys sociabilis
TAGATTTTACAGACCAATCACAATCATACACGTGTTCAGATGTCATTGGTAGGATCATAAAAACGGCGGGCTTTTCCCTGGATAGGAGGAGCCCAGGCACGGCAACAAGAACCAGAAGCCAGATGTAAGCGCCATCTTGGCAGACACGATGGGCGGGGGAGCGAGGAGCGGTCGCCATCTTGGAATGGCTCCCGACACAAATTGTTCTGCAATGCAACACCATAGTCTCAGTGTCTCACTAGGTGCCCAACCAGTGCTAGCTGAATCAATGGGCATTAAAGTCCTCATTCGTAGCTGGTAAATTCCTGGACTATCAGAACCATGCATTTTCCATTGGTGCATACCTTTGAACTTCTAGGATGATTTGGATTATTGTAAGAGATTTACAAAATGTTGGTTGAGTAGCTATCTATTGTCTCTTTCCAGGCAAAGAGCTGCCCTGAATGCACAGAGAAAAGCATGTTCCAATACAGCTTTCTGTAACTCCAGCCCAAACTTGGAATGTGAGGCATTTCTCCTTCAAAGGCCTAGAAATAGATCTGTATAGCTTTACTGCCCACCACTCCCCTCAGATCATGCAGTTGACATGCCAAAGAGCCCAGAGGTGGGAGCATGGTGCATGGAGACTGCCACTCTTGGGTCTGGCTACACCTAGGTACAAGTATGTGATTCATGGGACTCTGTTCTTAGGCAAGGGAAGGTTGAATGCAAGTTGGGGAAGACACCCTCTCCACCTAGAGTGACTTAGCTCGTGGGAAGCCACGTAATCACGTTTTGTGAGTCTCTCTCCTTAGCTGCCTAGTAATAGATCAGCTTCATATCCAATGACAGCCATAGCCAGGAGGGGAAAGTATCGTGCCACCTACTGGATGCAAGTCAACCTGCATTTGGTTTACATAGGAAGCAAACTGAATCTCGAAGGCAGGCCATGCATTATGGGAATACAGTAGTGCCAACTTTGCACAAAAAATTATCTACCATTTGAGGCAGGGCTCATGAATATGTCAGCTGACCTAGAACCAATCAATTACATATAAAGAATAAAGGTGCTTTAAAATTGGGACTGTGGATACTTGTGCACTTAACTTACTGCTTTGGAAAATTCCATATCCAGATATCAGGATTTACTGCCTGCCAATGGAGAGAGTATAGGGTTGGGCATACTGAGAAAGTAGCTTGTTCTACGTGCATCCTTTTCTGTTGGAACTACTATCCATTTGGAAATGCAGTTTTAGACTAGGTGACAGTTTGCACAGTGGTTAACACTTCAGACTGTGGAATCAAGCAGATGTGGATTCTAATTACAGTTTTAGAACTTGTTGGCTGGGCAGCCAGGAGAAAGTTGCATAACTGCTCTCAGCCCTAGTTTTCTCATTTGTAGAGTGGAAAGATAGTAAATGCTAGTTCTGACAGGAGGTTGTGAGGCATAGGTTAAAAATAAAAGTATATGGAGTCCTTTGCTAACCTACCTGTTCAGGAAGTCTTCTAAGGTACTTCGGAAAATAATTATCTCCATTAGAAAATATCTCAAAGTAGTATTTTGGTATGATTTTACCAGTTAATTACATGCAAATACAACAGACACAGCTCAGGCCCTCAAAGGAACATGTACACTAGCTGGGGAGACCAAAGTATTGCAATACATTAAGCAGAGTATAACTTGACAGCTATACCTGCAGACTTATGAGAGGGAGAGAGCAGCAATGCTATCTGTGTGGTTGTGGGGAGAGAGGTAACAACAGGGCTGATCCAAGAAGAGTAAAGAGAACCACACACACAATGGATGAGAAAGATGGAAGAGAAAAGTCAGAGGATGGAGTCACGACAGTGAAGGGTGAGTTCAGCAAGTATGGAGTTGATGGATATGGCACCAGCAAGAAGATGTTGGGTGAGATAAAGCTCAGGATATACAAGAGGATAAGGCAACTCAAGCCCATTTGGCCCAGGTAGGTTGTAGATAGACACCATGCAAGAAGGGGTTCTTGGCTGATTTATGATTAATGAACAATAACTGTTTTTACCTATGCAACACTCATTTTGCTGTCCTCTAAAATTGGCAACCTAGTTTCCTTTGGGCTATTATACATCCTGAGATTTCTGGTGACACTGATCCACCAACCTCATGTCCACTTCAGTTTTGGGAGTAATGCCTGGGATTTAGGCCTGATAATTTGCTTGGCCACAGTAACTAGTACAAAGATTAATGATGTTACCTAAATCAACCCAGTCACAGCCAAGCCCCAAGAATACTCAGAAAGGAGCAGTTGATAGGTGTAAGGATGCAGTATCCTGAGCTACCAGAAGTCACCATGTGTACAGATGACAGGAATTGAAGGAAAGGGAAGATATGGAAAGAGAAACACAAAGCCATGGGTTCTCTGACCTAGCCATAGCTGATGGACTTTTCAATTCCTGGACTCTCTAACAAATGCATCTTTTGATTTCGTCCACATTATTTGGCTTCTTACTTCTTTTAACCAAGAGATTCCTGACCAATAAAATATTGCTGCTTCCATTAAAAATTTCTTTTTGCATTTTTTAACTTACAAAGCTACCTTCTTATAGTTAACACATAACTACCATAAGTTACTTGCAAATTTCCCAGAAAAAATGAATGACTTCAGTAGTTCCCCAAATTATCTTTCAGAGATGAATTTTATAATCCTTTAAGGAGAGAAAATCAGACTCAACCAGAAAGGTAGAACGTTATTCTAACTGACACATAGGCTAAAGCTAATATTTAAATCAATAGTGCATGTCAGCTTTAGACGATTAAGATCAGCAACTCTCTGCATGTGTTTTTTACATTTGCCTTTTGTTGCTCATGTATTCCCTGCTGAATCCTCCCTGAATATATACAAAGAATGAAAGATGAAAGTGCTCTTTGCTTCTAAGGCTTTTATTCCAGCTTCGGCGAAGTGCTGTATTTAGAGATCAGTGTGCTCGCTCCTTGAACCTGGCAGCTGGCCAGCTACCAAGAACGAGCCATTGCTGTGGACCAGGATGGAGCATGGTAGCTGCCACATCCTCGTTTCAGCAGCCACACTGCTCAGCCAGGGATACACCTGTAGGTGATGCAGAAGTCCCAGCAGAGTGAAAATGTTCACAGGAGGAAGTATTTGAGCATGACACAGTCCATCATAATCATTATTGCTATTGTTATTTGGTTGTGAAGACCTGGGTCCAACAATATTAAGCCCTCACCTCCCCGAAATCCAACTCTACTCTTTGGGATGGAGAGGGGTCAGCGCCAGGGCACCTCACTATGAGAGCAATTCCATGCCCGAGGAAAGGACAGTGCTTCTCCATGTCTTCCTGAATGCGGAAGTACACAAACAGCTCATCTGCCTTGTTGCAGCTTTGGGTAGTGAAAGAGGCAGATTTCACAGGAGATAACAAATGCTCTTTTCTAGGCTGGTAAAACAGCATAAATCCCGGATGGTATAGACTTAAACCTCCAGTAAAAATGTTTTCCTTGTCTTACAAAATATTATTATAACACAGAACCAGTTCTGTTGAGTGTTATTTCTTTTAAATTAAATGTGAGAAAAGTGTTGTTATGTAAAACTTCTCCTTAACAGTGGAAGAATATTTGCAGACTCAGGACCACTCCATGCAGCTAACAATATTCTGCTTAGGAGCTGGGGAGATGGCTCAGTGGAATAAGCGCTTCCCTGGCAAGCGCAAGGGCCTGAGTTCAATCCCCAGTTTCACAAACAAACAAACAAAAAACAGAGAAAAAAAATTCTGCTTAATCAACTGCCAAATCTAGTATTATGCAGTGTTTCAGTTGAAGCAATTCTTTTTTGCCCTACAAGACTAGAAAAACCAAAGAAGAGAACTCTCACAGGGGTTTGGCTTATTTATGCATGTCCTTCATGGTGTTCGCTGTTTTTAACTCACCATGTGTTTCTATTTGTAGCATTTCCACAAGTGTCATACAAAATGTGTTTCAAAATGGTTTTATTTCCTGGTTGCTTGTACCAGTGAAGCCAGTTTGACTTGTTATGAGATCCACCTATGCCCATCACAGAACTGGAGACATAGAAAAGACTATTACTTGCTACCTAAATGACAAGGAAAGAAACAGGAAAATCTCACTTCATAACATGCTGAAGATAGAATTAAAAAGTAAATATAATACATATGTATTATACATTTCATAAAACCACCTTAGTCCTGAGGAAAGATGAACAAAGGCTATGTGCCAGTAAGAAGAGGCTCTGACTCCAGGAATAGCAAACATTAGCTAAGTGCGCCTTGTGACAAGAATAGAGCCATATTACTGAGGAATGCAGCTCTCATCCAGGAAAACGAGTTAGAGCACACATGAAAGATGAAAGTATTGGATAAAAAGAAGCTTAAAGCAAACGTTCTTTTTGGTGATCTCTACACTGTCAGGACTGGACCCCTCCTTGGAGAAAACAGGACAATATTGGGCCCTTCTCACCACCACACACAGCAATGTTCACAGGAAAGTCACTTTGGAGGCTTATTTAAAAAGCAAAATCGTAGGTCCTACCTAAAAATCTATTGAATAAGAATATTTAGGACTGGGTGCTATAAGGATTTTTTAAAAGATATTTTTGTTGATTCTTTCCTACTCCAAATTTTAAGTGTCACTGTGAAGTAAATTGGAGGCATGCCATCATACCATTGCCTGAAGAAACAAGACCTTGACATTTTAATGAAATGTTATTAGAGTATGATTTTTAAGTGCTATTAGTTTTAGTGAAATATGTCAACTATTTCCTCAGCCCCTTTGGTGTGTTTAAATTGGGCACTGGTCAAATCCATTTGTTTATAAAATGGTTCCTGCATTTGGGTGACTGGAGCTGGCAGTGAAAGCAAAAATGTGTTGTGAAAGATGGGAAGAATAGAGTTTTTACATGAACACCAACCGGCCCCCATGGGTGATTCTGATACAGAGACAAAAACAGTTCCACGTTTCTTCCAGCACACTAGTGAAAATACTGCACAGGGGTGGGAAAGAAAAGATCTGAAAGAACAGAAGAAGGGGAAGAATGACAAGAGAGAGACCCATGGGTAGGTTCCCCAAGGTCGCCACGTGAGAGAAGATGGCTCTGGATGAATTTACTGATAGCAGAAGGTAGACATGCATAGCTGTAGAAGAGAAAGAAGAGTCATAAAATATGGTACCAGTTGGATGCAGTGGAGAGAGATGTAGTGAGAATGGTTTCTGGTAGTATTGGGCAATTGGATGGTGGATGTATTTACTAAGGTAGGGAAACCTGGATGAAGATAATCAGATTGGTGTGGTTAAGAAGAAGTCAAAGTCATTACTTTAGTTTTGGACCTTTGGAGTAAATATTCACAAAATGTTCAAGTAGACAATTATAGTAAATGCATACAGCAATCAGAAAAAGTTTGAGTAGAAAATAAAAATAGTTGTAGGAGTCCCCCAGATTCAGGATAATTAAAAACACAGCAGTGAATATAATTACACAGGGACAGAAACATATTAGGGAGGACAGTAGATCCAGGTCAGCAGCCTGAAGAACAGCAGCACTAGAAGACAAGCAAGTGAGGAAATGTGTGTAAGAGGGATTGTAAGAAGGGCTCATATCGGTGAGGGACAGACAATATGGAGAAGTAGAACTTTTCTTTTTCGTAAGGGAACTGAATGCTTATAGAAAAAAGGAACCAACTACATGGGTGACGGTGACCGGAGAACCACGTGGGGATGGCAGTACTCATGCATCTACAAAACACAGCCAATTAAGAGAGAAAGACTTCCTGTTTTAAAAGGCGAACTTGCACATTGGAGGCAGTAGCAATAGTGACAAGATGCAGATTACTATATGACTAAGATCACAAAGAAGAAGTTTTGCTGTCCAGGTGATGTGAGGCATGCATTCATTCACGACGAACCATGGATGTCCAGATACCTAAAGGAAGCTTGATGGTGAATACTGAGTTCTAGCACTTTGGAGATCCGACCCTCTATAACAATGGCATAGTTCAAGGTAATGCTAAATTTTAATCATTTCAGATTATTTGATCATTTGACCAGTTTCTATGATCAGTGCTCACTGTCCCCTAATATTTCTGTAATAAGTCATTACTTTCAAGCTGCTCAACATTTTATCAAACATTTTTCATGGCCTCTATTTTCATTTACCAAATAGCTTTTCAACTGAAACACAATTAATTTAGCCTTAAAGATCCATTGCTTCATGGTTTCATCTGATCTTTGACTAAAATCTTACATTATTTTGCAGCCAATAGAGGTGGAGGCCCTTGACTCCCAAATTGGAGAACATTGTACAATTTAAATGTTCATGTGGAAACAGGCAATTCTGTTGGGTATGATCTAGTCCCTGATTCATACAGAGTAGAGATGCGTCCTAGGGAGATGAGTTAACTCACCTTGGAGCACACAACAGTGACAGCTGCCTTTCAACACAGGCTGTCCTTTCCTAACTACTTGGTGCTGTTGGTCTTCTAAGAGCCAGAAGGTGAATTGGTCCTGGTGAGTGATTACTTCAGATCTTGGGCATATTAAAAAAATGAGACTTGATCCTAGAATTTTATTTCAGTTACTGAGAAAGTGGAATTTTCCCTTGGTATATGATCCTAAGAAGTAGCTTTCATCTTACTCTTAAGGAGGAAAACAACCTCTCAACGGAGCTAATGCAGCCAGAAGGAAAAGCATAGAACAAAACCAGTTCTTGGTGTTATGGTATGAGTAATATGTCAAACAATGACTGAAGAACCACATTGTTGAAGCCATCACCTCAGTGGACCATATTCTGCAGTGTAGATTGTATTTTCTGTCACTTAAAATGGAAAGGGTCCTCATTAATACAGCATTAATTCTATCACTGTCCCTTAGTGATGAAAAATCACATGATTTTATAGAAATGAAATGCACTAGTAGGAAAGGATTTGAGGACTGCAGGAATATCACAATCTTTTATTTCAAGCCAAATTTCTCAGGCTTACCCCTTTTTCTGAGAAACCTCTAGTTTGAATAAACAACTCAAACCTACCATCTCTTATTGCTTCACTAGGAAGTTAGGATGAAGATACTACAGACCTTCTAATATTTGGACCAATTAAGCAGCACTCATGGGGACACCACTCGGGGTAAAGTGCTCAACCCTTTCCCCTCCAAGAACTATACCAAGGCACCCTAAAAATCAGTCTTATATTTCCACCTAATTAAATCCAAAGAAAATGATTAGAATAAGAGTTCATTGCTCCACAAGGAAAGGCCTTCAAAGCTTTCACATAGTTTTCTTCATACTAAGCATAGATTTTAAATGAGAGACTCAACAAGAAATATTTCTGTGAAAACAATAAAGATCAAGTGTTTTGGGAGTTAGAAAGATATAGGTCCAGAGAGTCAAACATCTCATAGCTCTCTTTGGACTATCATTTCCTTTTGATAGAATAAATGAGCTGAATTATTTGCTTTTAGTGGCTGTCTAGCAGTATAGAGAATCATTGGGAAAACCCATTCGGGTGCCAAGGTTGTCACACTGTAATTTATTGACTGTTTTACTTTATGCAAGGATCCTGACCAGTCTGCTCTTCAGTATCATGCTCTAAGAAGTGGAACAAAGAAAGATATTTATACTTTTGTTATGCTTTAATGTACAGACTTACACACATAGAATTTAACTCCTATAAAAAATAAACAAATTTTGACAATCACTATTGTTAACTTATAATCTTATGTGTTCCCAAAGATCTAATGAAAGTTAACCTCCTTCAAAGCCTGAAGCCTTATTGTGTAATGTGCTTCAGGAACTGCCTAGAAACACAAAGCCCAGGAAAAGAGCATACCAGAAATGGGGGTCAGGCAACCACATTTATGTTCTTCTCTTTTTCCTTAAATAAGTCAACTTATGTAGTATAACAATACACAAATATTCAAGTAAAATATCACACAGAATTGAAAGAATGTTTTCGTGAGTAGGACTCTTCCTCAAGATATGTGTAATTAGAAAAAAAAAAAAAAGAATGTTGAGCAGGGTTCAGCATAGCAGCAGAGTGCTTTTTGTGCATGAGCTAGTCTCTAAGTTCAATCCCTAGGATGAAAAAAGATGGTGAATTTATTCTGGGTGCATCTGTATCAGTTAGAACCTGTACCTCTGATCACTGGTTTTGCCAATGCACAAACCCTTTTAGACCAGCCTAATAGGAAGCCTGTAGGAAAACCAGCCAATTTTCAAACTGTAGACCTCAAAATTTCCCTACTGACTTTGGGCAGCACGCAAACAATAAACATACCATCCTTTTCCTTTTAAAGCACTCTGGTCATAGTAACACAGATTTGAATGTCAAAGAACAAATTGTTGAGTTTTAGCAAACTAGCACTGTCCAAAGATTCAGATTTCTGCCTTGGCTGACTTCATGGTGTTAAATGATAGGGAGATATGCCCTTTAAAATGTATCTTTTAGAAGATACATAAAAAAGTTGAATTTAAACATCTGAAAAGACCTCCATACTTTTATATCATTTTCCAACGTGTTTCTTGAAGAAGTGACAGAAGCAATTGCTTTGGAGAGCAGTGCAATTATAATCCATGCTGAAAACCAATGCAAGTTGATCTCTCCTGAGGCACTTCACTTCTAATCAATTTGAACTATTAGTGAAGAGATACATTGCAAGTATAATTTGCTTTTCACACAGAAGAAAAGTTTCTGGAATAATTTGCTACATTTACATCTTTCAGCAAAACATAAAACAAGAGGGAAACCACTTTTCTTACCATATCAGATAGTGATTTATGAAAGAAATGAGAATTATTAATTTATCATCTCATAGGACATGGAAGTATCCAAGAACCAATCATTGTAATTTTTAAAAATGTAGTAAGAAAAGCAAGTACAATGCTTTGATCTGAAATATCTCTTTTTTTTCAAAAAAACATAAGATACTGTCCTCATTTTAGTCAAACATAATGAACACTCGTGGTTCTTGGAAGATTTGGAGCTTTATTGTGAGTTGTAAGGTTCTTTCTTGCTGCAAATGTTCTATGTCAGACTCTCTTTCCATTGCACACTTTTTAAAAATTTAATTACTTCCTTTGTACACAAAAGAAATCACACTTCCAAACCACAGTTCAGAAGATGTTGAGTTTCAGTGGAATCTTAACATAAGGCTCAAATTTTGTCTAGTTTCCTCAGTTCATCTTGAAAATTCATTTCTCTGAAAAAAAGATATTAGCTTTCTCCCCCTAAGGCCCATGTGAAATGAGGAATTCATGTCCTAATTCATTAGTTCTGGAACATTCTAATCTAATTTAAACCATGAGTACTTTTCTCAGAAGCATTTGTTGGGAGGAGTTATTAGGGGCATCTCACTTGGTTCCAAGGAATCCCCAGTTAACAGCCTCATTGTGTTTTAGAAGTTCCTGCGTGAACTGTCTCTCCGTTTAACTTTCCCTACTGGAACAACTATTAAATATGATTGGCTGATTATAAACACATTTAAGTTGTGCTATAGGTTATGTGATTTTGTAGGTTTCAAAAACAAATACTTTCTGAGGTCTTAAGCCTGTTAGGAATGTAAAATGGTACTGCTGCTTTTGAAAACTGTCGGCAGTTCCTCATTTTATTAAACACGAAGTTGCCATATTAACCAGCAATTCCACTCCTAGCTATAAACACAAAAGACAACAGAAACATTTGTTTGTAGCACTCTTATTCATAATAATCAAAGGTAGTACCTCCCTATATGTCTATTAAAGGAAAAATAGATAAGCAAAATAGGGGACAATGAAATATCTTTTGGCAATAAAAAGGAATTAAGTGCTGACATATGCTCCAACCTGGGTGAACCTTCAAAGCACATTCCCATGTGAATAAAACCAGTTAGCAAAGCCCACATAGTTCATGTTCGTACTCATGCAAAAGTGCAGAATAAAGAAATCTACAAAGAAACAGTGGCTGCAGAGGAGGGGTGGAGGTGGAAAACGGGGATACGGAGGGCTTCCTTTTCTGATGTGGAAATGGTTTTAAACTTGCGATGATCACGCTCACCTGTGACTATGCCAGAACTATTGATTTGCTTAGTTAAAACCGTGAGCTACACAGTATGTTAATTTTATGACAGGAAAGCTTTATTTTAGGAGTAAACCTATTTATCCTCTCAACCACAGTAAAGACTGGTTAATTTATGATCCCTTAGCTTACCTAGATTTCTTTCTTTTTTTTGGCAGAACCAGGGATTGAACTCAGACCTTGTGCTTGCAGGGAAGCACTTATTCTGAGCCATCTCCTCGGCCTCATACCTAGATTTCTAAAACAAAATCTTAGTTATTGCTGCATTAACTTTTCACTATATATAAGGCTTTAGATAGTTGCTAGACTCCTTCACAACTTAATAAAAAACGAATTAAAGCTGTAGCAGACCTTGCTTTCATTACATACAAAGGAAATGGTCTGTTGAAATTTATCTTGATTTTCACTCTACTTTACTAAAGAATGGTCTACATAATCCATGTGATTTTTTTTTATATGCAAGGATAACAAAGTCATTATGGCTAAGAGAAATCTATGAAACTTCTTAAATTTTTTTTCAAGGAGTGCTGTGATTTATTCTGTGGTATGCCTCTGTACTTTAAGCAACTGCTTAGAAAATGTGACTAAATTAGACCTTTTCCAAATAGAGTTGAACAAAGAGAGTGATTATATGACATCATTATAGTTGACTGTCAAATCAATAGAGGTTGGCATACGGACACACACATGCATGTACATACACACACACGTTAGGTCTACAATAAACTTGGAATTGGTAACAGAAAAAATGTATTTCATATTTTAAACTTCAGATCTGCTTTGCTTAATAATCTAGCATTTATATTGTTTAGATTAATAAATACTGAAGGATGAATGGTCTTGATCCTAGAAATAGTTACCTAGAAAAGTGAGCCCTGAGTTTGTCTCTTGATGGGAATTACTAAGACTGACATTTAAATCCCAAAGAAAGGCCAGGGAGATAACTCAGTAGAGTAAGAGCCTGCCTGGAAAGTGCAGGCTCCTGAGTTCAATCTAAGGTACCCCAAGACAAATAAATAAATAAATAAATACTAAAAGTAAAAGATCAGTTTTATACTCCAGAAAATAGGACCAAGGTAAGACAAAGACTGACATTTAAGGAGAGACGAGTCAGATTTAAAAACACTTTACTGTCCTTGTTATAGACTTAAAGGAGAAGCAGCAAAAGAGCAAGGTGCCAGTGCTCTGCATAGGACTACCCTGTTCTCTGCACAAACATAGTCTGAAAACGGACGTGTGCAATGTATTCATCACCTAATGGCGTTTTAGTTTTTGAAGGACTCTACATCAGAAAATATTTCAAGGAAATCAATATGACAAAAAGAAGACATAGATTCCTTAAAAGTATTCAATGTCAACTAACCTTTTATAATTATAATAGCCTAAATTGACTCAAATAATCATCCAATAGCTTTCTTTAATGAGTCAACTGCCCAACCTACAAAGCCCTTGGTGAACATTTAAATTACTTTATGTTTCAATAAGAACCACGAGGTTGATAATACTATTACTGCTGCTTTTCAAATGTGAAAGTGGAGTGACTTACCCACTTCACAGAAAAAGGTTGAAGAAAAAATTTAAACGCAACTTTGACTACCTTTTAGAAATGATCATCCCTTGATACATCTTTTAAACAATCCCTAAGTAACATGTATCATCTTTGATTGTAGTTTAATCTGTATTAAATATTAAAATTAATTTATTTAGCAAGATCCTGGATACAAAAATAATTTTAATTTCTAAATACTAGCAATAGAAAAGATGAAATTATATTATTTATAATACCATCAATATAACTAGGTCTAACTTTAATGAAATATATATATATATATATATATATATATATATATATATATATATATATATGGTCTCACTATGAACTTCAGCCTGGCCTTGAACTCACTGTATGCACTACCACATCTGGCACATCAATTATTTAAAATATATTGAGAAAATAAAAGAAGCACTAAACAAATAGTAAGACTGGAAGATTTACTATTTAAATGTCAGTTTCTCTTAAACTTTCTACTAGTCAGTGCAATCCCAACAAAACATCATCTTTTTAATAGAAATAACAAGCTGATTTTAGAATTCATGAGAAAAGGGGAGAATGAAGAAAATCACCACCAGTGATAGAGCAAGATGTCTTATATTACTAGGAACGAGGCCTATAGTAAAGCTCCAATAATTAATTGTGCAGCATAGGCAAAGAAATACAACCAGATCAACAGACCAGAGTAATGATCCAGGAATAGACTTATCATACCAGTCACTCTACTTGTGGCAGAGAGGAAAGCAGTATTTATTCTAAGAGAAAGAATGATTTTTTTCAAATTATAAGTCAATCATATATACATTAGGAAAAACAAGTCTGCCCTTAGTCATGCATTGCACTGGAAGAAAAATCAGTCTCAGATACACTGAAGATCTAAACAAAACAGTTTACAATACCACAAAAGAATATAATCTCTGACTGGGCAAAAAAATTTTAAACTAGACAAAAAACCCATTAACCATCAAGGGAGAAAATCTTATTAAGTTATATTAAAATTTAGAAATTTTGTTCAGTCAATGACATGATTTAAAGTACAAAGAAGCATGGGGTCAAGCAATAGCTCAGTTGTACAAGAGCTTGCTGGGCAAGTGCAAAGTCCCGAGTTCAATCTCTGGTACTAGAAAGAAAAAGCAAAAACAAAAACAAAAATACAGTACAAAGAAGCACGTGTCAAAAGTGGGAGGAGATTTGCAGTGCATTTTCTGCATTAAAGGAGAGTATGTCAAACTTCCCACAAATCAGTAAAACACTGCAATAAACGTATATTCAGAAGACACGAGACTTAGACACCTCCCAAGAGATGATAGTAAACATGAAACATGAGAATGGCTCTGCTGCTTAGCTGTCAGAGAACTGGAAATTAACACCACAAAGTAGTATTTCTATAAATTCATAGCTGGCTAAAATTAAGAAGGCAAATATTGGTGCCAAAGCGAAGGACCTAGTTTACTGTCCATTGTCGGTATGAAAAATTTATAGTTGCTGCTTGGGGGCAGTAACAGCTGTCTTTGGGAAACTGGTTATAGTTGGTAGCTACCAAGGCTTAGCTTTCTAGCACATCAATTTTCCTTCTTTACCTATACCTAGAAGAAACTCGTATACGTGTCCACAGCAAGACATGTAGAACACAAATGAATTTCACACACATAATAATGAGAGAAACCTATCAGATAGAGGCAGTATATGTTGTTTGAATCTGCTAAAACAAACATCCTACAGAGGTAAAACTAATCTGCTCTTAGTGTTTAGGATAGTATGGAGAGGTTAGGGTATTAGTAATGTTCTACTTCTTTTTATCTAGATAGTAGTTCCATGGATTTCTGCTTTATGAAAATCCATTAAAATACTCACACATAGTCTTGCCTTGCCTTGCCTTGCCTTGCCTTGCCTTGCCTTGCCTTGCCTTTCTTTCTTTCTTTCTTTCTTTCTTTCTTTCTTTCTTTCTTTCTTTCTTTCTTTCTTTCTTTCTTTCTTTCTTTCTTTCTTTCTTTCTTTCTGGTGGAACTGGGGATTGAACTCAGGCTCTTGTGTTTTCCAGGGAAGTGCTTATTCTGCTGAGCCATTTCCTTGGGCCCTGTTCATCTTAAACATATTTGCAACACTTCAATACACAGGTAATAAAAAGTATCACATGACACTTCTGGATAGTTTGCCTCAAAAACATGAAGACTGTCAAGGAGAACAGACCTTGTACAGCATGCTTTCTCCATAGAGGATCCCACTCCTTCCAACTTCAGATTAGTGAGTCAACTAATTCCTTGAAAGAAATGGAAAGTAGTGTGCTATAGTCCTCTTAGAGAAATTTAACTGTCAGTCTTAATCTATTTGTACCATGTGTAGGAGCCTTGAGAGGGATAAAAGCTGAAAGTTGGAGAGACACATTGGCACAATTCCCTATTCTTTTTTTTTTTCCCCCTATTCTTTTAAGTGTGTGTGTTTAATGTTTATTTATTTGTTTATTATTTGGTCTAACTACACATCTCAGACTCATAGTGATTCTCCTGTCTCAGCATTCCCAGTGCTGGGATTGAGGAATTTGCCACCATGCCTGGTTTGGGGGCCTGCATGGCATGCCTAAGGCCCTGGGCTGGCACAGCATGCATAGCAGGGATCAAACTCAGGACTCTGCACTTGCCAGGCAAGCACTCATGCTGCCGAGCTATTTCACATTCTTATCAGCCCATTCTTTGATAAATCCAAACTTTGTTTTAGTGACTTGCTCAGGCTACTGCAAAATATTTCCGTCAAGAAAAAAATCAAAAACAAAAAGAAAATCCACAGGTGATAGAAAGGCAAATATATACAATTACTTAGAGATTGCCTTGGCCTTTCTTCTGTCTATTCATTTTCAAGATGGACTGACTGTAGGAAAAATGGAAGATAATTTACACAGAACTATGGAACAAATTAGTGGTAGAGCTCATATTAAAGTCTAATTCTTGGATCTGGGGAGATAGCACTGTGACATAAGTATTTGATCCCCAGCACTGAAAAAAAAGAAAGAAAGGAAGAAAGAAAAGAAAAAGAAAGCCTAATTCTTAGGATTGATATTCTTAAATTTTTTTTAAAAGATTATGTTTTGGTCATTGCATGGAGCTTCTCAGTGACCTTATAGTGGTCATTATTTAAATTCTGTGATCTGCTGTATTTTCTTATTAAAAAAGTAATTTCTTATTAAAAAATTACTTCTTTTACCCCAATACTACCATTATCTTCAAATTAAAGATTGTGCTGGACCTCACCGAGGTCTGACACATGCTAAGCTTTTCCTCAGTCCACTGCTACTGATTCAGTTGACCACAATCAATTACTCAACCTATTTACCAGAATCGCATGTTCTCAGACCATATAAGGAAGAAATAATGGCTGCATGAAACAGGTTGAGATGGTCTTAGAGGGAACGTCTCGGCCAGTGCAGGCAGTCATGGTCTGGTTAGCAGATGTCAAACTCCCTGTACTCACTCATTCCCTCAGCTAATCCGGGCTACATGCCACAGAAGCAGAGCTCAGCACTGTGCACTCACCCAAAGGCCCCTCGCTCAGCTCCCACATTCGCGCTTCATTTATTTGGAGCTGAAAAATCAAAGGAGACAAGTGATGTTTCCATTTTATTGAAATTCACATTTGTTTTCCATTAAATTTCCACTCTTCCCCTTAACTGGATGTATTCTATTTTTAGCTCATTATTTATTATCATTCCTTATATTTAGAAATGGAAACTTCAAGCAATTTGATTAAGGATTAAAAAACTGTTCCTTCTGGAGCTAAAAATATATCAAAAAATGGAGGTATGGTTTGTGTTAGACTCAAAACACTTAGGGTTTTGATCAACTTTTGAAGTGCATTGGTATTTAATAACATTTTTCTTGCTTTCAAGGTGTAGGCAAAAGTGTGTTTCAAGGAAAATTCAATACAAAGTTTTTAAGAGTCATTACTAAGGACATATGAGCATAAAGAGGATAAAATTGAGTCATCTGCCAGGAAACAGGCCATAATGTTAAAAGAAGTCAGATTTGCAAGCTTACATATCACATGGTTTCTCTTACAAGAGATACTGAAATACAAAAAGAACGAAATAAAAGATGATAAGAGGTGAGATAGATTTTGTTCAAATGTACAGGGAGATCAAGAGTTGAAAGGAGGATGGGGGAGGGGAGAGATGGGGATGAAAATAAAAGTTATTCTGTGTTATATACGTGTACCAACTTCTCTCCGGAAACGTAGTCATTGTATAATGCATACATGAACTAATAAAAAGTAAAAACTGTAACAAAAAGAATATTAACATGCACATCCACCATCATCCAGACTCTTGGATAATTTCAGTATTGTGCACATATGTCAAGACAAGGATAAGCCAAGATAGCTTATTATATCACACAGGCCAATATCAAGCTATGAAGTAAATGAGCAAACATTTCCAGGTACCTCATTTCTATCTTCTTCTAGTATTATTACACCAGAATAAAAAAGATCAAGAATGCAAAAGGTAAAAAAAAAAAAAACTCCCTAAATTGAAATTATTTGCATGGGGTGGGCTCTTAACTTCTCTCCAGCTTTTTGTTTTTGGTGGAACCAGGGATTGAACTAAGGCCCTTGCACTTGCCAGGGAAGCACTTATTCCACTGAGCCATCTTCATGGCCTCTCCTAAATTGAAATTAAAGAATGAAAAATCCTGATCCTGAAAATGCAATTAGTTCATGCCTTAACTATCTCCTCAAAAGCTGCAGGTATCAGTTCCAGCAGCACCTTCAACATTTCCCGGGAAGTGTTTCTCAAGAAACAAACATCAGTTAAGCACTCAAAAGCTGCAGTGTATGCTATGCCTCATGCTTTTTACATATGACAACAGTCCTTAAATGAAAGAATTATTAGTTTCTGAGTGATTGAGTCGCTTGTTCAATATATCAAAGGAAGAAAATGGCAGATATGGTATCCCAGCATGTTGCTTGCTGACACTGAGCCTTCAAAATAAATTTCACTACCTTTCAGTTGCCTTCATGTAAAAACGCAAAAAATGTAGTGTGAAAAATGTCAACTTTCTTTACATTATCTTAGCCTATGGAAGGAAAAACTAAAAAAAAAAAAAAAGGTTAGGGATAAAGCACCATTTCACTAGGGCCCTCAAAGACATTTGTATGTGTTAGAAGTTCTTCATCTTCTATAAACCTAGCCAGGATCACAAGGCTATTTCTTAAAGGCACTCTTTTGGCACAAGAGTTAATTGGCAATGTAAAACATATGATCAGAAATTACCACCGCAATGAGCACTATCTTTCATTACAGCACAAAAATATCTTTTCCAGAACCTAATGTAGAAAGCTTCCCAGGAGGAGAAGGAAATATTCATGGGCTTAAAATGAGGTTTTAGAGATGTTTGAAGTAGATCAAAGACTGTGTAAGAGAAGTCTGAGTCTTAATGAGTCACAATTTGATTTCAAATAAGCTCAACATATATTTATTGACAATCACAGAGGCATTTAATAGAACTCCAAAATGCTATGTACATTTCATTTGAATCTGTAAAACTACCACAAAAAGCATCAGTAGCTAGAATCATACAATGTTTAAGGCAATGAAAGCATTTCTAATTATTTCAGAGATCATCAGACAGAGTAGAAACTACCATCATGACCTCTAAGAGATAAAACTCAAGTCTCTGTGAAGACAAAAGCAGACTCAAGGTCAAAGGCCAAGCAGAAAACCAAGCTACCCACAAGCCTTCTACCTCACATTCCACAAGCTCCTGTCAGTGCAGCAGACTAAAATGCAGCCAGACGTGCTCACCTATCAGATACCTTCTTGTGCTAGTCAGTATTTGCCTTTAGGTTTTGGTAACATGGATCCTGCTGAGAATTGTGGGGCTCAGAATCCAATCACTTATCTCCCAGTTTATACAAAACTGATCGATAACAGCATCCAAGCTCCCATCCTTTCTCCAGGGCAGCCAGCATGGAAACAAGGGAAAATGCAATCCTGAGAAGGGTTGTGTCTAATGTTCAAAAGAAAAATCCAGGAGAACCCAGTGACTCCCCAGAGTTCTCTTGCATGCATGACCGCGTGCCAAGATCTTAAATTGCTCAAGACATTTCCAGGAAGTCAAAAAGCAAGCACAGCTCTAGGCAAAGGAGCAGAACAGATTTCCATTTTTATGCCTGCTGTTTGGGGGCACTAGGAGAAAGGCAGTCTGTTCTCAACATTCTAAATTCCAGACGAGGGAGG
>PVKA01041842.1:0-17815 GCA_004027165.1 Ctenomys sociabilis
TTTTTTTTTTTTTTTTTTTTTTTTTTTTTTTTTTTTTTTTTTAGCAGAAAACACTTTTATTCTTCTGGGTGGCCAGGTAATTAGTCCCCCAGCAAGATAGAGGCTTCATGCACATGCTGTCGTACCACTCGGTCCAGCAAAGTATGCACATCTCGGGCAGCCTGGGCAACAGCTTCTAGCACCCACTCTAGGTGGTCCTCATGCAGCCAGGCATCCATCTCAAGTAGTGCGATCTGGCCTGAGGCTGGCAGAAGGGCCAGGGCTAGCTGGTTCTTCCACATGACTGAGATCTGCCAGAGCTGTGCCGTCCACAAAGCCAGCTGAGCACGCACACACAAAGTCCCGCATGGGTATCCCAGCATCTAGCACTGCCAGCGTGGCTGCATTCACACAAGCTGCGTAGGTTCCACCATCTGCCTGCAGCACCTGTACATAGATGTCAATCTGGGAGCGTGGGTGGAGCTGTGTGAGGATGGCTGCCTCAAAGGTCTGACGTAGTTGAAGGCCCATCTCACAGGACTTCCGGTCCCCATGTGGCCTTCGCTTGCGCTCACCTGTGCTGAAGGTTGCTGAACTGTATTGACAGTTCACCAGGGCACGGTCCGGCAGGGCCCGAGAGCGGGAGCCCCGAGTCTCGTGCGGCCCATAGACCACGGCCAGCGCCTTGATGTTGCCCTGCTCGATGTACGCCGAGCCATCCGCCTGCACGAACACGCCCATCCGTGCCTGGATCTTGCGCAGCTCCCCAGCGCGTCGCCCATCTACCCGGTAGCCCTGGTCCGACAGGAGTTCCAGGCCCGCCATGCCACTGGTTCTGTTCTTAGCTTTCCAGAGAAGTCAAGTTCCCCACGGCCCTAGTTGGTCAAATCTATTGGTTTCTAAACCTTTTTTTTTTTTTGTGGAACCAGGGATTGAACTCAGGCCCTTGTACTTGCCAGGCAAGTGCTTATTCTACTGAGCTATCTCCCTGGCCTTTAGGCACGTTTTGTTCCCCTTCATTCAGTTAAGAGTGGTCTCTGGGGCTGGGGAGATGGCTCAGTGGAATAAGTGCTTCCTTGGCAAGCACAAGGGCCTGAGTTCAATCCCCGGTTCCGCCAAAAAAAAAAAAAGAATGCTCTCTGGACTGAGGTCCACTCAGTGGTAGTGGCTTGCTTGAGGCTCACCCCCCACACCCATGTTTAAATTTCATCAGATTTCCTCTTTGCTCGGTGGTTATTTAAAAGTGCATTTTGGCTTTTGAGCATTTTCAGTTTTGTTTTTTTTTGACAAGGTCTCACCTTTTGGCCCACACAGGCCTTGAACTCACATCTTCTTACCTCCATTTCCTAAGTAACTAGCTATGATGGTGAGCCTTTTATTGCTTTCAGGGACGCACACGGCCTTCTGTGGCCCTCGTGCCCTAGGTCCCGCCACTGACTTCTGTATAAGTACCGATTATGCCACTGGAGCACCAGCCACCACTGACTGCTAGTGTTGTTGATAGTTTCTTTTTTCTTTTTTTTTTTTTTTTCAGTGAAACTGAGGATTGAACTCAGGCCCTGGCGCTTGCCAGGGAAGCACTTATTCCACTGAGCCATATCCCTGGTCCCAGAGTAATTTCTTTAGAAATGGCCTGCTCTCTCTTTATTTACTGATAAGAGACATACGGTATAATAATGTCTGTAAGTATAATATCATGTATGCACCTTTTATGATACCAAAACATTGTGAAAACAGTTTGCAATGTATTAATTTATCAAATCCATCTTGTCAAGGTATCTTAAAACTGTCTCATTGATATTTGTACTTCAATAAAACAAAACTAAAATTAAAAAAAAAAGAAATGTCCTACTAATTAAACTTATTCCAGGTCCTTGCCTTGAACAAGGAATCTAATGAGACAAGGTACAAACTGTGCCAAAAATTTATTTGAAAAATGATAGGTTTAGGGGTGAGGGAAAAACTGGCTCTGCAGAACAAATTTGGGCTAAGTGAGAGAAAAGGACATAACTTGGGAGGCTGAGGCAGGAAGATTGTTGTGAGTTCAAGACCAATCTGGGTTATAAAGCGAGCTCTCAACTCAAAATTTTTAGTCTGTAGCCTCTCTTTTTGAAGACAGTATATCTCAGTGTCATGTGTTTTGTGTCAGCACCACTTTTTTTTTTTTTTGGTGGAATCTGGGCTTAAACTCATTCCCTTGCATGGGTTACAGGCATGTACCACAACCATGGTGGCTGGGTCATGTGCTTTTGAACTATTCTTAGATTAAATTTTTAAAAAATTCTTTTGCTGCTATTAAGTAATTGATGAAGTGAATTATGGAACATAAATAGCATAAAAATTAGTTATTTTTTTCAAAAACAGTAGGTATGGTTATTTTGCATTAATAATATTGATGGAGTCAAGTTACCAGTGTTAATCTGTTTCTTATGTGTGCTTTGTACTTTCAGTCTCAGCAGAGCGGCAGTTCAGTGTGTTTTGAAAACTCTGAAGCTTAGCAGCTGCTACCCTCTGTCTTCTCACCTTTTAACAAATAACAAGTGGGGTATTGGAGAAAAAGACTAAATTAGAATAAGAGTTTTACAAATGGCTTCAGAATCAGTGACTGGGAGACCAGCCGGGAATCACCCGAAGGGGAAGAGGCAGCAGCAGCCCACGAAGAGCAGATCTCCAGGGAGCGACTGCGGTGGGGAAGACTCCTTTATCTTCGAAGCAAATGAAGCCTGGAAAGATTTCCACAGCTCTCTCCTTCGATTTTATGAAAATGGAGAGCTCTGTGACATCACACTCAAGGTGGGCCCGCCTTTCTTACTGCTCAGCTCCCCAGTGGGGTGAGGGCGTGTGGGTCTCTGTTGTCACACGTGTCCACACTTTGGTGCTGTGCTGCTTAAGGCTAGAATGACTGCAGTCTCATTTACTGAAAGGCAAAGAATAAAAGGGGGGATAAATGAGGGAAGGTTAAGATGAGGTAGTATGCTAATTTGATGTTGGTATTCATTAATTTTTAATTCATTTAGTTTCTGAAAGCTCTGGAACCCTAGAGCAACAAACCATTATAGATTAATGTTTAAACATATAATCTTTCAACTTGTGAACTAAAAATTCTTAGGTTTTTTTTTTTTTTTTTTTTTTTAAGTGGTTAAAAGTAAAGAATTTTTGGTGGGGCTGATAGAGAGATAGCTTTGTGGTCTAAAGTGCCTGCTGAGGCAATCTTAGGCAAGCTCAGGAAACCTCGGTTTGATCCCTGGCACCACATGCCATTCCAGCCCTGCCCTCAGAGTGGGCTGAGCTGTCCAAAAATAAAAAACATTTGTTTTGGTTACAGCTATGTTACTGTTTTATTGAACATCACTATTCTGGTAGCTTAACCTCTACTTCATTGTTACCATCTGTTAAATGAAATTTTAAAAATCTTTTTGTGATAATGAAATATAGACATTCCTCATTGATGACCTAGCCAGTTCCTGCAAATAGGTCGATAAATGAATTGGTCCTGAAATAAGGAATTGTATGTAGTATGTATACCACAGTATTCAGAACAAAAAACTGGTCAAAGGAAACGAGGTTGGCAACTTTGCTTTAAGAGTTATTTCATGACTCTTACATAGTACTATAATATATAACAGCATAAAACTACAGTACTTTATTGTATAGTATAATTAGCAAAAATTACAAAATTACTACATAAACAAGTGTACGGTACAAAAAAGACATTGAAGTTCTATAAATGAGATTTACAGAACTGTGCAAAAAAAGACAATCATAAGTCCAAGCAGTCATTAAACATGTGGGTCATTAAACAAGGAATAGCTGTAGTGTATTTAGACGTGAATGAAAAGTCCTCGGTGAGCTTTGTCTGTGGCTGCAGGATCTTGTTGTTTTGCCAGAGTCTTAGTAACACTGGAAAGGTGGTCGAGCAGTGGGCAGCTTGTGTTCTGAGGGTTTCCTACTCAATACAGGGCTTTGCATATGCTCATTTCTGTTCAGTGATTCATATGCACCCATACATCATTCTGTACGTGCAATTGGCCACTTTGGGATCTCTTTGATCTTGCTATCTGCTTCTAAAGACAAGTTTTCAGACCTCATGGTATTGGAGTGACAAGTAGAGGGCTTAATTGGAGAATAAATAGAGGGCTTTCAATAAAACTATAAACTGAAAACACAGACTTTGCGTTTCAGGCCGAGAATATGTAGGGTGTCATGTTCTACTGGGGGTAACTTATCTGTCGCATCTTTCCATGGTATTCTTAAGTATTTCTAGGCCCCAAAGTATTGAGAAGGAAACCATTATGTAATTCTACTAGTTCCGTGTAAAATTTAGCCAGGTATATATTTTAGGGAATATTTCAGCTCTTTGATCTATGTAATACAATGTTTAATCTAATGGCATTGTTCTAATTTTAAGTCTTGGTGTAACATTTAGTAAGCCATACTGCCTTGACAAAAATGAAAGAAATATCAAAATAGATTATTTGAATTTAAATTATTAGGTCAATATGCCAATGATTATATGCAAAATATTTAGAAAGAATATTGTTCATTTTAAAAATTTTAAATTGAATTTCAGAATACTCTTAAAAAGTATGTAAACTTTCTTGGGCAGGCCAAATCGCTCAGAGGATTAAAGAAGCAGTTCCCCCAGGTCAGGAGTTCAATTCCTGGGCCTGTTGTGTGGGGCCCCACCCCCAGGGCACTCTAAGACAGCAATTGACAAGCAGATCACTATGAGTCTGCTCTAGTAGTGAGACCTTGAACACCCTGTAGACCTTTCCCTTAAAAAGAGGGGGGAGTGCTGGGGAGATGGCTCAGTAGAATAAGCACTTCCCTGGCAAGCACAAGGGCCTGAGTTCAATGCCCCAGCCCCCCCCCCCCCACTTTCTTAAGTGAGAGACACAGATATAGCTATTTTAGGGGAAGCTGGACAATGTCAGCAATCAGTTGAAATGAACTTGAGAATCTGTGGTTGAGACTATCTGTAATACATTTGAAGCAGTAGCTTAAGTCATTTAGAAACAAGCAACACTCCACTAAAGATTGACCGTTATGTTTATTTCTTGAACTGTAAAATTAGAATGATGATTAATTTTTGGTGAGGTATAAATGAGTTCTTAACTATAAAGCCCTCAGGCTGCTTGGAACACACTACCAATAAGCCATTATGATTGTTCTATATACTGGTAATTACTCCAGGAGTCACTAGAATGATCTAGGTGTGTGGTCAAACTGAAGAGTGAAAGTATGCTTTTTCTATCTTTTATTTATTTGATACAGGATCTCACTGTGCAGTTCAGACTCACAGTGATCCTCCTAGCTCAGCCTCACCAGCACTGGGATTACAGGCCTGTGCCACCACACCCAGGTTCAGGGCTGGCATGGCTCATGCTGAGCTGGCAGGGCGTGCAGTACCAGGTGTCAGCCCAGGTCCTTGCACTTTGCCAGGCAGATGCTCAGACCACCAGGCTATGATTTTAGGGTTATACATCCAAGCTACGGAGACAGCGCAGTGGCAGAAGCCTCTTTAGCTCATATTCTGAAGTTATCAAATACTGGCACACAGGCCTGTGATGTAATCAAAACACTAATTGGAAAATTGTTGAAATAGCACTGTAGTTATTACTTCTTAATTGTTTATGACTGTGTGCTAGAGAGACTTGAAAACAGCTATATTAAAACACAGGGTCTGGGGACACGGCTACAGTGGACCGCAAGCCTCACCCTCAGTCCTCAGCACCTTGAGGAAAAGATGGGGGCATAAAAGTTGTAGAAGGAATACATAAAACAAATATGTAACACCAGAATTTCCATTTCAAACAATGCATTGTACCTAAGGAAGAGGTCATAAGTAAGACTGATGTGATTATATAGAAATCAATAGGAAGAGAATATTTACAACTACCCAAAAAAAAAAATTGAAATATATGTGACTAAAGTCTATAATCCCCGATACCGCAAAAAACAAACAAAAAACTTGACAAATGTATAAACTAAGAAGTAATACATAGTACATAAAAATGCAATAGCTCAAAATTATTAGTGATTTAATATTAATAAAAGAAAGATAAGCAGCAAGATAATTTTATTAGTCAAATTGGCAAGTGTTTCTTAACACCTAGAATATGGCACAAATACAGAAAACAGTTCAGAAATGGACAGTTAGGCATCTCCTGGCCTTATTGAACTTATCCTTTGAGACAGAATTTTTATTTATAGGCATTTGTCCTTGGGAGATAAAAAATGTACAATAAGATTGGGTTACCCAGAAGTGTTGTTTTTATGGCACACTATTAGATTAAACAGGTAAGATGTTAAGATTTCTGTGTTTTATTTTTACTGCTCTTATATGAAGTATATGATCTCAGAAAAACTTAAGCTGAAAAAACCTCACCTGAGCCTTCCACCACAGCAACGATCAAAGAACAGTAGCCAGGGCCCTCCGCTATCCCATGTCCGTGGGCCTCAACAAGGGCCACCAGGTGACTAAGGATGTGAGCAAACCAAGGCACAGCCACCGTCGCGGACGCCCCACCAAACACACTGAGTTCGTGCAGACATGATCCGGGAGGTGCACACAGAGCTGCTCAAGGTTTCCAAGGAGCAATGCGCCCCCAAGTTCATCAAGAAAAGAGTGGGGGATGCACATCTGTGCCAAGAGGAAGTGTGAGGAGCTGAGCAATGTGCTGGCCACCTTGAGGAAGGCAGCTGCCAAGAAGCCTGCGCCCCTCTGCAATAAAGCCTTTCAGGAAAAAAACAAACAAACAAAACAAAACACTTCACCTGAGCTCTTAGTAAATACAACTTAGATATTATTTACTTTGTTTCCATTTTCTGATTGTGAATAGTAGCACATAGTACTTTCTCATAGGGCTTTTTGGATTAATTGAGTTAGTATATGAAAAACTTTAAAAATGTCTAGTATGTAATAAATGCCTAATGATGTGTTTCTATTAACTCACAAAATGCTCCTGAGAAATGAGATACCATTGAAAAAACAATAGTTCATTGTGTAAACATTATAGATACAGATAAGTGGTGGATTGGAAGAAGAACATTGCCCGAGTTTAAGAAACTGGCCAAGACTGAAAGTAGGTGACCAGAGGATTTTGTATTATTAGAACAGCATTCTAGGGGCTGGGGAGATGGCTCAGTAGAATAAATGCTTCCCTGGCAAGTGCAAGGGCCTGAGTTCAATCCCCAATTCTGCCAAAAAAAAAAAAAAAAAAAAAAAAGTACCCTTAATTATCTGCAGTTCTTTACTTCTGCAGTATAAGTTCTGTGCTGATTTGTATTATTAAAACACATTTCTTGGTTTGTTTTGAGCAGGTTGGTTCAAAACTCATCTCTTGTCACAAACTGGCACTGGCTTGTGTTATTCCCTACTTCAGAGCCATGTTTCTCTCTGAAATGGCAGAAGCCAAGCAAACACTGGTTGAGATTAGAGATTTTGACGGCGATGCAATAGAGGACCTGGTGAAATTCGTCTACTCTTCACGGCTGACATTGACTGTGGACAATGTCCAGCCTCTCTTGTATGCAGCCTGCATCCTTCAGGTTGAACTGGTGGCCAGAGCTTGCTGTGAGTACATGAAGCTGCACTTCCATCCCTCCAACTGCCTAGCAGTGCGGGCCTTTGCAGAAAGCCACAACCGGATAGACCTCATGGACATGGCCGACCAGTACGCCTGCGAACACTTCCCCGAGGTTGTGGAGTGTGAGGACTTCGTGAGTGTGTCGCCCCAGCACCTGCACAAGCTTTTGTCCTCCAGTGATCTGCACATTGAGAGTGAAAAGCAGGTCTACAGTGCTGCCATCAAGTGGCTTCTCGCCAACCCCCAGCATCATTCCAAGTGGCTGGACGAGACCCTGGCACAGGTAGGGCTGCTGGGAGACTGTGGATGTGCAAGGGCCCAGGAGCAACTCATTGTGGCTCGTGAAGGAGGGAGGGTGCTGCTCATGTAATGGAAGGGAGAAAGCCTCCTGTATGTGGTGATGGAAATGGCGTAGCTCGCTGCCTTCCTCACGTCTAGACTGCTGGGAGATGATACGGATTTGCCGCATCTGAATGATTTTTTTTTTTTTTTTGCAGAACTGGGGATTGAACTCAGGCATTTGCGCTTGCCAGGGAAGCACTTATTCCACTGAGCCATCTCCCTGGCCCCTGAATTATTTTTAACCAGAAGATTTAGAATATTCCTTTGAGATTGTAGTAATGAATGTTCAGTAATTTAGTAAAATCTTAATGTAAAAAAATTATAAAAAGTTCATTGATTTATTGAAAATGAACAATAAAAATGGTTCTGAGAGAATAATCCAATGTAATATAATTTATAACTTTTATAATGAAATTTCTAAATTTTAGTGAATTATCTTGCTCATGAAAATATAGTTATATGGATAGAAACTTATACTGGAAAGAACCATAGACATTAGGCTTCCTTTCTGAGATACTGTTATTTCCTCATCATTTGGGCTTTAACATCAGAAACATATTTTTTATAATTTTAATTGTCAGTGGTTTACTTGGGCAGGGGGCTAACAAGTAGGCACTGCAGGGTCTGCTTCTTGTCTTTTCCTTTATTTTTTTTTCCTCTACTTCCTTTTTCTCTTCTCTGTCCCTGTCCCCTTTCCCCTTCCCCTTCACTTGATTTATTTTGAGAAAATGATACTACTTAAAAGATGATTATTCCTACTTATTTTTTAATTATAAAACTTAGAACTTGATAATTATGCCAAATCTTAATCTCAGTAGCATTATAAAACTTAAAATTCAAAACAGACTTGCTTATAGTTAACAGTAGAGAAGTAATCCTATTTAAAATGTGGTTATAATTAGACTGATATTTTTAAAGTGCATATATAATATTTTTGTTTTGTTACTGTAGTGAGTGCTGGGCTTGGATCCTAGTCTGCACATGTACGCATGCTCTATCGCTGAGTTACACCCTGTTCTAGATGACTTTCTAAAATAATACACTGCTGTGATAATGATGAACAAACTACTCCGTTACTGTTTGCATCTTACGTTGCTGCTGTTCATGATCTTAGGTCCGTCTTCCATTACTGCCAGTTGATTTTCTTATGGGTGTGGTGGCAAAAGAACAAATTGTCAAGCAAAATCTGAAATGTAGAGATTTACTGGATGAAGCAAGAAATTACCACCTTCATCTGAGTAGCAGAGCCATTCCTGACTTTGAATACTCCATTCGGACTACCCCGAGGAAGCACACTGCGGGTAACCAGCTTTGATCCGTTCTTGTGGGAGGATGCATTTCACAGTGTTGTATATCTCCAGACAAGCTTACACTCATACCAGTGAGCTATCACCTCGGCCCCATAAGCTTACATATTTGTAATTCTTAGTATCCATGATAATAGATAGCTTTAACCAATAGACCTTTTTTTTTTTTGCAGAACCGGGAATTGAGCTCATGGCCTTGCATTTACCAGTGAGCCATCTCCCCTTCTCAAAAAAAAAATTTTAAAAGCCTTAGCAGATGGGGAGATGGCTCAGTAGAATAAGCGCTTCCCTGGCAAGCACACGAGTCTGAGTTCAATCCCCGGTTCCGCAAAAAAAAAAAAAAAAAAGCGCCTTAGCAGATAGGTCCTAGAGAGCCTGCTGAAATCTGTCTTGTTTAGGGCTCCTCCCTGAAGCTTTTAAATAGAATTAGCTCCTGTACTGGTACCTTGAGAGTACTTTGCTTGAATTTGAGTTCTTCGGAGATAAGTTTATATCCTTAGTGTCAAGGAGGAGCTTGACACATGTTCCATCCATCCATCTATCCATCCTGGGGTGGGGCTGGCTCAGCCTGTGCAGCCAGGGACTGAACCTCATTCCCTAAGCTTGCCTAAGCAGGCACTTTAGTCGGCTGGGCTATCTTGCCAACCCTGACACGTGGTTTTGCATTTTACAAAATCAAAAGAAAGGCACCAAATATATGTATCATATTAGACTCTTAGAATCTAAAGGTCTTGACTGAGCGTGTTGGCACACACCTGTGATCCCAATGCTTGGAAGGCTGAGGCAGGAGAATCGTTGCAGTTTGAGAACAGTCTGGGCTACAAAGTGGGCTCAAGACCAGCCTGAACTATATATAGCAAGACCTTGTCTCAACAATACCAAAAAATAATAATAATTTAAAGGTCTTGTATTTTAGGAGGCGAGGAGCTTCACCTTTGCCCTATTTTTAGATTTTCTATTTTCTCAGGAGAATGGTTCGTGATAACTTACATTTTTTATGAAGAGTAGTATATTTGAGGCATGAAATGATAGAAGTCTTGTAGTTTAGGAAGAGGAACTTGGAGTAGACTTTGCTGCTCCTTCATAGAGCTATCGCAGAATGATATCTGTGATTGCACAGGGGCAGTTAAAGATGGTGCTTGTGGAGCAAAGGCGTTTTATCTGGGTAATACAAGGAAAGGGTGAAGATAAAACTTCAAATCCAGTTTGCTTAGTGAGGGTTGAACCCACATGAACATGAGGCAAGCCCTGTGAAAACTGAGATTTGAATCTGATACCTTAGCAATGTAAATTGTATACAAGGATATGCTAGATTCATACATAATCTCACATGATTACAAGAACCTTATGTAATAGATTAAAGAAGTATTCAGCCTTCATTAGGAGATAGATGTTACTCCATTTATGGATATGGAGCTTGAGAAGTACACATAGTTAAAAATATGCTGAAGCCATATAAAAAAATAGCAGGGAAAGGATTTGCATCCTGATATTTTTACTTCTTATTTATTTATTTTTCTTTTATGCTATGTTCCTAAGTAACTAGTGGCTGAAATACTAGTTTGTGCTAAAACAAAATGTAACCAGAGATGAGGTTACATTTTAAGGTTATACTTCCAGCAGGACTATTAAATATCTAATTCAAGTTTCTTAATTTCTCAAAACCTCCCTTTGTTTATAAACAATTTGACTACATAATCTTTAAAAATCCATTCTGACTTTAAACTGTTCTGTCATACAAACATGCATGCTTTGTCTCCCTGCATCAAAGAAGAAAATCACAGACAGACCAAGAAGTTAGGAGAGCTTTTACTTGGAAATAAGATTAAAGCTCCTAAAACAAAAAAATTTAGAGCTCCTGCTGGAAGGATCCTGTGAGGGGATTCTGGAAGTGGAATTGCCAATGTGTCCTCCTTGTCTTGGCCTTGTATACAAAAGCAGAGTTGTTTTAAACAAGTGGCTTTGTGGGTTTAGGGACTAAAAAAAATGCTTAGCTAGAAAGCCAAGTTCAAAAGAAAGGAAACTGGTTTCTCTGGATTTCTAAGTTTTTCTAAGACCAGCTAGGTTAGGGAGAGGGAGGAGCTATCAATTAGTGTATCTTCCTGGAAGGAAAGATCCTTATCTTTTCTCTTGAACTTTTATTCTTGTGTTTACTTTCACACTTCTAAATTCAACTAGTTCTTATCATTGAATTTACTCTTAGCTGTGAACTCTTTACTTTGTATTTAACTGATTGTCTCAGGCCCAACCTTGTTAAACTTTGATTTAAAATATTACATTAGTTGAAGATTGCCTAAGTACAGTCATTCATGTGAGCAGTCATTCAGCAAACATTAAACATCTGGGTGAGACACTAGAAACGCAAACACAGAATACAGCCAGTCTTTGGGAAAACTTGCAATCTTGTCTAAGAAGGTAGGCATTTGAATAAAGTATTATAGGTGTTTAGAATGGTTGTTTTTACCTTGGAAAGGTCATAAAAAAGTTCTACAGAAAAAGTTAATCTCTGTGTTAATTTTGAATCAGGCCCAGCAGTCATGCCCTTCAAATGATAATGAAAATTTTAGATGAAAAACTGGTTTTTCTTTTTCTTTAAATTGTGGTAGAAACATAGCGTAACAGTTATGTTGTAACTACTTCCAAGTGTACAATTAAGTGACATTCTCCAAAAGTTGTTGAGAGTCTTTAATATTACTCCATTGATAGTCTGAAAGCAGCAGCTTCTGAGTGGAAAGAGGAAAGGATGTGCAGTGCTTCCCTTGGGTGACAGCCAGAACTGCCACTGCGCGGGGGAGGAGACCAGGGAGCATCTTACTGGGGAGGGAACCTCTTGGGAGGCAGAGCCAGGAGCAGAGGCACTCATGGGATATCAAGCAGAAATGTAGCTTGTAAGTAGAAATACACATTGGAAGATGGTATCGTATAGATGGGATTTAAAACAGAGATGATGTTTACCTGTGTTATTAGCTTAAGTAACTTACGTGTAGAATGGCCCAAGAATGGAACATAGAAAACAGAACTACTTGAAGCTAGTAAGAGACTTTGACAGGGCTGGGGAGATAGTTGTCTAAGTGGCTGCCTGGCAAGAACAGAGACTCAAGTTTGATCCAGGGTACCACGTGCTGTGCTGGCCACTGAGACTGGGTGTGGTGGTTCACATGGTGGTACACACCTGTATCCCAGCACTGGGGAGGCTAAGACAGGAGGATCTCTAGGAGTCCCAGGTGTGTAAGGAGACCATGTATCAAATAATAAATAAATGATTTTAATTTTTTAAAAAGACCTTGATATTATGAACATCAAGAAAGAAAATATTTTGTAAATTTCCAGGGCGATCAACATCTCAGATGGGTTCTCCAGTTGGATTCAGTGAGAAACAAAGCTGGAGGTGTTGGTGATCCAACAGCTGTAGGTGGATAGTTCAGCTTGTCAGGCTGAAGCAAGAGGATCCATGCAAGTTTCATGGGATACATGAGATCCCGCCTCAGGAAACTATACCACCAAAAACACCCACACAAAACCCAAAAACAGCAGAAAGGGATTAAGCAGGACATAATGGTGAAGGCCTATAATATCAGTACTTTAGGGGGGTCTAGGTGGGAGGATCAAAAGTTTGAGTCTCACAATGAGTGTACCTCAGTGTGAAGGTCCTGTGTTCCGTCCCCAGTACTGGGGTAAAAACTTAAATTATATTGATTAAAAATTTTGTTATATCCTAACAAGAGCCACTTTACAGAGTGGATGAAGATATAGCTCTGTAATAAGGCGTGAGAAAGCTGATAGAGCTTGGGAGAGGGATTAGGTTAGATTTTAATAATGTCACATCAAATATCCAATAGCTGATCTTTTTCTTTTTTAAACCATTACTCAAAATTCTGAATTCTTAAATGTCTGTCTGTCTTCTTCCCTAGCTCCCTCTTTTCCTCCCTCCCTCTCTCTGTCTTTGTGGAACTGGGGATTGAACTCAGGCCCTTGTGCTTACCAGGCAAGCGCTTATTCTACTCAGCTGTCTCCCCAGCCCCAGCTAAATATTTTCTACAATAATTTTTTTAATTGAAAGTTATAATTTGATTTGGATCTTGTGGCCTTCCCTCTAGGTGTGCTGTTCTGTGTAGGGGGTCGAGGTGGATCTGGTGACCCCTTTCGCAGTATTGAGTGCTATTCCATCAACAAAAACAGCTGGTTCTTTGGACCAGAAATGAACAGCCGGAGGCGACATGTGGGTGTGATCTCTGTGGAAGGTGGGTCTGCAGTTGCCTAAAATCACATTCTGTGATTACTGTGCTCTTTTTAAATATTTGAACTTTGAGACTATTTTAAAGAAAATTGATAAATAGTAAAATACTTTTTAGTATTTAATAGTCTATCGATAGAATATTAGTGAAAGTTTATATTGGTTCTCATTTGACTAATGGAATGGCATAGACCATACTATAATATATATACATATATATTATATACATATATTATATATATACATAATAGTTCAAGACTATTATGGCATGCTAGTTATATGTATGTGTTTATGCATAAGTAATATCAGTGTTTGTTGGAATCTAGTTAAAAGCTTGTTGGTTCACAGGTAAAGTGTACGCAGTAGGGGGACACGATGGCAACGAACACTTGGGCAGCATGGAGATGTTTGATCCTCTAACCAATAAGTGGATGATGAAGGCCTCGATGAACACAAAGAGGTAGATCTGCACTGATCCTTCTTCTGAACTGATGCTGGAAAATAAAGTTGCCTGAAATCAGAAGGCCTTATTTTGAAATTGTTTTCTTTTCTTAGGAACTTTACTTTCTCCAGCATTTATGTATTCAAAGTGAAGGTTTACAGCTGTTTATATTTTTTAGTAATGGAATCACATAGTTGTCACTATAGCTTTTGCTTACACTTAAGCACTGTGATTTAAAAAAAAACTTGTTTGAGATAATTCTGTGTATTTAAAAAGTTTCACTGAGATAACTGAATTCCTAGGTCCCTGTGGTTTTCAGATAAGGGTAATTTTGCTATCTCTGTGAAATACTGGGTGGGGTCTGGAGACATCTTTGATTGTCACAGCTTGAGGGTACACAAGTTGTGGCTGGCATCTGGCAGTAGGGACAGAGGTCAGGGTGCTGCAGTGCACAGGACTGCCCCTGCCTACAGACTACTGGCCTCGACTGCCTGCCATGGTGCCATAGTAAAGGGACCCCCACATGGCTCCATAGCTTCCTGTCTTGTTGCCCTCTCCTCAAGCCATAGTATCGTGACTGGAGTTAGTAGTAGAGTTATAGTGCTCCTAAATAATCCGTGGATGGTTTCAAACTCTGCCAGCTTCCCCACACATTGCTCTGCTTCTGGTTACTTTCTCTTGTCTAATCATATTAGCCGATAACTTAATGCAGTGTGAATTAATTAAAGAAGCAGTAGGTGTTTCCTTGTTTTTGGACTTGGTGGAATGTTTTTAGTGTTTCTCTGTTAAATAAGATATGAACTATAGGACTGAGACACTAGATTTCTGTTTTCTTTAATGACTTTCACGTGAACATTAATATCTCAGTTCTCACCTATGGTAATTTGAAATATACATTCGTAAGTACATCAACCAAAAGGGGATGATTTTTAGTTATGTAATTTAGTACTCGAACCTGTCCAACATTTTTATTAATGACTAGAAGGTGGAAGAATAACTGATAACATGATCTGATCAGGATTCAAAAAACAGACTCTGCTGGAGGCATAGCTTAGAAGTAGAGGATTTGGCTAGGATATCATAAAACAACAGTGAAAACATAGGGTAGATATATAATAGGCAAAATCTTGTAATCATGGTTTGCAAGGAAAACAATACAAGACACAGAATTTATCAGATTATTTTAAAGTAGTTACCCAAAGAATCAAGTTCAAAAGAATGAGAAAACTCTGTCCACACACTAAAGACCCAAAGAACCCAGCTGAGGGCCTGGATCCCATGGCAGTGTCCTGCATGAGTCCAGCTGGAGGCCCAGAGCTCATAGCAATGCCCCCAACAGCCCCTGCTGGAGGCCAAGAGCCCATGACAGTGTCTCATGCAGGCCTGTTTGAAAGATCTGTGCTAAGAAGGCTCCCGGTCAGTGGTAGTAGTTAGAAGGTCTGTGCCAGCGGACGAAGGACCTGTCCAACAGGCTGAGCGATGGGCACTGCAGCCAGGAAGCGATGCTTAAAGAAGCAGAGCTCCCCCAGAAGGTACCATAGCCATCCTCAGCAACAGTGAGGTCTCAAGTTTCTCCAGTGATGAGAAGGGCCGAGTTCCCAACAGGAAAGCCAGTGTGACAAGCTTCTCCAGGAGAGCCAGTAGCACCAGGAGAAAGAGCAGCTTCCAAGCAGCACGTAAACTTCTTCCTCTCCAGTCCGCCTCTTATGCCGCGGCAGCAGCCCTCAGGCAGGCCCCCTCCCCAGCACCATGCTGAGTCAGTTCACCTGGGTGCTACAAGCACCCACGAGTTGTCAGCAGACCACACAAAATCTAAGAAATACCAAAATTAAGGTAATGTGCTAAAACCTACTTTTAGATTTTTAAAAAAAATCAATCATACCAGTACAACATAGTAAGAAATGAACTATGTCATGTTTCACATGGAGAAAAAGCAGCTGAGCTTTTACAAAGGGAGACTACAGTCATAGTGTTCTTTCTTCTGGTCTTTCCATGTCCTGCGGGACGGCTAACAGGAGTCTGGGTGTGCAAATAGAAGACTAGACTGTGTGTACTGGAAAATTTGTCTTGCGTGGCAATTGGGCCACGCGCTTAATCTGTCAGAACAGTGAGACATTTTCTTAGGTTGAAAATAAGGTATATACAGGGTGCACAAATAAGGTATATATGAGGCTGGGCAGCAGGGTACCCGAAGCATGCCTTGCTCACACTGTTGAACACTTGCCCCTCACAGGCCCCAGGGGTGAGGGCCTGGAGGAGCGACCGATGTAAGGGGTGTACGTTGCTTTTGTAGGAGTAAATGTTTATTTCTAATTCACTATAATAAATAGCAAATACTATAATTCTACCCACTGACTGGAATTGTATGTTAGAAACATCAGATATGCATTTTCTTCCAAATGGGAAATTAAATTACCTATTCCCTTTTTCGGATTTAAAATTTAGCAGAGATTTCTAAAGATTTGAAATTAAGAAAATTTCAAAGAATTGAAAGGCTGAGAATAATAATTGAAGTAATTGAATAGACTATTAGCTGTAGTTCTGTTAGAAGACACAAGCCAAAACTAACAAACGTAAGCTTCAGCATTGTCGCTTGTATGGTTTGCAAATTAAAATACCATTCTGTAGAAGTTAAAAATGATTTGTCATTAAAATGATAGTTAAAAAAATAAAATGAACAATTTTTAGAGTTGGGTTGCAAGTTTGATCCCCACTAATGAAATAGTCCCACACAGAAAACAATTTTTAATAGCACTGTGTCAGAGTACATTGGCTGCCAATTTTCTATTCTTTATTAGCAAATTTTTCTAAGAAGTAGATGTTGTTTAGATAGAAATTGAAAGAGAGCTCTACTAAACCTATTTTTCATGTGAAATATTCCTGGGGTGAAAAGCTAGTCCTAAAAAATACTGTTGTAAGGGCCGGGGAGATGGCTCAGTGAAATAAGTGCTTCCCTGTCAAGCACAAGGGCCTGAGTTCACACCCCAGTTCCACAAAAAAAAAAAAAAAAAAAAAAAAAATACTGTTGTATCATACAAATAATATACAAATAATAATATACAAATAATATTTTAATAGTGCCTGCTTTATATGGAAAACTTTAAATTTCAATGCATAGATTAAAGTGAAGGAGGAAGTCTCAAAGTATATTTTTAATATGCATACCTTTACCTTTTTATTATACTATTTGGTTGATTCTTAATCAGTGACTGAATACTTCCCCAGCAAAATCCTGAGCATTTACAATGGCTATAAAACAGCATAAAAATAATACAGCTGCAGTTTACTTGGTCACATTTGCTTATAATTTATATTCCTCTGAATTGTCTTCATTAAGTTCATTTGTACAGTTTAGATATACATAATGGTCACGTTCATCATAGGGGATTTGTATCTGTAGGTGATAAAGTCTGATGCCTCTTTTTTTCCCTTTTCCTCTCTCTTCCCTTCAACTCTTCCTCTTATTTACAAAAGCTTTGTTCTCATTTTTATCCTTTTCTCATTTTTTCCCTTCCTTCCTTTCCCCTCCCTCCTACTTCCCCTTTCCTTATGGACAATTACTTCCTATTTCACAATTTCTATTACATATTTTAGTTCTTATTTTACACTTTCAGTTTCTCACACCAGAGAAATAGTGAAGTATTTACTTATGTGCATCTAATTTATTCATTTAAGAGTATGGTCTCAAGCCGGGCATGGTGGCACATGCCTGTAATCCCAGCACTTGGGAGGCTGAGACAGGAGGATTGTTGTGAGTTCGAGACCAGCCTGAGCTACAAAGTGAGCTTAAGGCCAGCCTGAACTGCATAGTGAGACCCTGTCTCAAAAAGACAGGAAAAAAAAAAAAAAAGAGTATGGTCTCAAAGCACATCCATTTACCTACAGATGTCTCACATTTATCATTCCTTATGGCTGAATAGTA
>PVKA01041843.1:0-17814 GCA_004027165.1 Ctenomys sociabilis
CCCTGGCCCCCTTAGTGTATATTTTATGAAATCTGTGTTTCATTGTGATTTTTTTTCACATACAAGTTTTTATATGTGCACCTTCATGATCTTCTCTGTATTCCCTTATATCTTTCCCGATTCTCTTCCTATTGACTAATAGTTCACTTCTACTTTCATGTCAGTTTTTTTCTAGATTCTTTTTTTTTTACGAGTTGAGATGTTTCTGTGTTATTCAGCTGGCATTAAATTCTGAGGCTTAAATATTCCTGCTGCTTCAGCCTCCTCAGTAACTGGGATGACAAGTGTGTATAAGCTTCTAATACATATGTTGCTTTAGACCTTCTTTATAAATTAGTAGGCATTTATTGAATATGTTTTGAGAATCCTCATATCTGTAATCTTATTTCTTTAAACTAGGAAATAAGTCCAGGGCAGTTTAGCTGGGAAATGGAACAAGCACTCTGGGTTACAGAATTTTTATTTATGTGTTTTTAGGTTTTGAGACAGGGTCTTAGTTTGTAATTCAGGATGCCTTGAACTCATTATGTAGCCCAAACTGGCCTCAAATTCAGAGTGATCCTCCTACATCAGCCTCCATTGTGCTGGGATTATAGGTACGTACTACCACACCTAATTTAGGATTTATTTAAAAATTTATCATAAAATGTAACCTAATAGTACAGGGGAAATTAGATGTGCTGGTACACACCTGTCATCCTAGCACTGTAGAAGTTTAAGGCAATAGGATAAAAAGTTTAAGTCCCACACAGACAATTTAGTGAAACCCTGTCTCAGAAATTTAAGAAAAAGGGTTGTGGATATAATTCCATTTAAGGCCCTAAGTCTCTAGGCTGTTTTGTTTGTTTGTTTGTTGGCAGAACCGGGGATTGAACTCAGGCCCTTGCACTTGCCAGGGAAGCACTTATTCCACTCAGCCATTTCCTCAGCCCCTCAGTCTCTAGTTTTGATGTGAACAAAAGTACCTGAAGAAAATCCAGAACAATATTTTAATACATAAAAGTCAAAAATGTTCAAACATAATTGTAAACAAAGTTAAACTGGGGAAAACTTTACAATATATATGCTAATGTGCTAGCAAAAGGAAAAGAGCTAGGTGTGGTGAGGAGCTGTTATGATCCTGGCACTCAGGGAAGCTGCAACAAAAAAAATCATGAGTTAAAAAAAAAAAAAAAATCATGAGTTAGAATCCAGTCTGGGAAATTTAGTAAGATCCTGTGTCAAAAAGAGTAGGGCTGGTTAGGTAGGGTGAGAATGTAGCTCATTCAAGTCATACTACTGAAGAGAAAAGGAAGTAGGACGGAGAAGGGACCAAAAACGTGATGAGAGGACAACTTGCAAGAGAACAAAAATGTGGTCAATATACTGAAAAACAACACACTGATTAAAAAGTACTTAGGGACCTGGAAGTGTAGCTCAGTGGTGTAGTGCTGCCCTAGCACACTTGAAGACCTAAGTTTAATGTACCACAGCCAAAAGGAAAGGAGAAGGAAAAGGTGTAGAGTTCCATAGTTTTGAGTGTATTCAGTGTTTTATTTTATTTATTTATTTTTTTTTATTCACAGTGTTTTATAACTATCACCACATGAGCAGGCACTTCAGATTCTACTCCTTGGCCTTTGGCAACCATCAGTCTACTTCATCCCTTGATGTTTGTCTGTTCTGCTAAATGGGATCATATAGTACTGTATGTTGTCTTTTGTGACTGTCATCTTTCACTTAGGCTGTTTTTCAAAGTTCATCCATTTTGTAGGTTGTACTTTTCTGTTTATTGTCATTCTAAATCAGTTTATTAGGGCCAGGAGATAGCTCAGTGGAATAAGCACCTCCCTGGCAAGCGCAAGAGCCTGAGTTCAATCCCTGGTTCTGCCAAAAAAAAAAAAAAAAGCACTTTCCTGACAGCATTTGTAGACAGCAGCAGCACCATAGGCTTCATTAGGATTGAGGCTTTGCAGCTGCTCTAGGGAAGCTACAGGATAAATCAGTTTATTGCAGTTCCATCAGTTAATGGATATTTGGGTTGTTTCTACTTACTTTGATGTTGTCAATAATGATTTGTATACATGTTCTTGTGTGGAGATGTGCTTCATTTCATCTTGGCGTATACCTAAGAGTGGAATTGCAGACCCATGTGCTAATCTTTTTTTTTTTTTTTTTTTTTTTTAATTCCTTTATTTATTACAGTGTCTCGCTACACATCACGGATTCTTTTTTCGCGGGGGTGGGGTGTGAGCTCAGCCGGCCCTGCGGGGAAGGGCTGGCATGGCATGTGGTGCTGGGGCTCGAACCGCGGTCCCTGGGAGGCGCTCTAGACTGCTGAGTTATCTTGCCAGCCCCCATGTGCTAATCTTTGTTTTTTTTTTTTGGTCTTTTTGAGACAGGGTCTCACTATGCAGTTCAGGCTGGCCTTAAGCTCACTTTGTATCTTAGGCTGGTCTCGAACTCACAACAATCCTCCTGCCTCAGCCTCCCGAGTGCTGGGATTACACCATGTGCTAATCTTTGGAAGAACTGCTGAACTATCTTTCCAGGGAAGTGCTTATTCCACTGAGCCATCTCCCCCACCCTGACCTATCTCCAAACAGTGTCATTTCACATTCTGATCAGTGGGGTATGATGATTCTACCTTCTCTGTCTTTGCCACACTAATTGTGTCTGTCTTTTTGAGTATGTATAACCATCCTATTGAATTGGCATATCTCCCTGTGGTTTTTAGTTTACATTTCTCTAATGTTCTGTAATGCTGGATCTGTTTTTTATTCCCCTCTTTTTTTTTTTTTTCTTTGTATAGGGGATCAATCTGGGGACTTTGTGCTTGCCAGGCAGGCGCTTATGCAGCTGAGCCATTTTCCCAGTGCTGGATCTGTTTTCATTTGTTTGTTGGCTATTACATATGTTTTTTGGAACAATGTCCCTTCAAATCCTTTCCCCTTTTTAAAATTGGATGTTTTTATTTTTATTTTTTTCATTCTTGACTTATAAAATAGCCCCTATCTGATCTATGATTTGCAGCTCCTTTTTATGTAACTTCCTTTGAGTGATGAAATGATGTAAATGGAGAAAGGATTAGTCAAGGACTTGACAGAGATTTGAAGGACGTGTTAAGGTAAAGGGTCATTGTGATGATGGACTGTGTGTGTGTGTGTGTGTGTGTGTGTGTGTGTGTGTGTGTGTGTGTGTTGCTGAGGCTTAAACCCAGAGCCTTTATACTGAGCAACATCCCCCAGCCCTCTTTTAGTTTTGAGACAAGGTCTCATTAAATTGCTCACCTTAGGGCCGGCGGTATAGCTCAGCGGACTAAGCGCTTGCTTAGGTAAGCGCAGGGACCAGTGTTCGATCCTTGGTTCCCCCAGCCGCGCCGCCCCGCCTTCGGGTGCGCTGAGCCGGCGATGCAATCCGGGTGCGTTGAGCCGGCGATGCAATCCGGGTGCGGTGGTGCGCGCCTGTAATCCCAGCACATGAGAGGCAAAAAGCAGGAAGATCGCTATGAATGTGGACTGCATGCATAGTGAGACCCTGCACCAAAAAAAAAAAAAAAAAAAAAAAAAAAAAAAAAAAAAAAAAAAGAAAAAAAAGAAAAAAATAAATAAATAAATTGCTCACCTTGTGATTAAACTTGCTATCCTCCTGCCTTAGTCTCCAGAGTCCTTGATTACAAACCCAAAGCACCATGCCTAGTTTGTTTTGTATCTTGTCGAGACAGACTCTTGAGTTCACATATGTAGTAAAATAACATGCATGTCCACACACACACACACACACACATGCACTTGTACAGGTAAAACTGGGGATATTTGAATTAAGAATCTATGTATTGTATCTGACATGGTTTTTCCTACATCAACTTGATTATCCAATTTTATGACTCAGACATCAGCTGGCTATCACACAATTCACTTCTGACATTAACTACCTGTTGTTAGTGTCACGTTCCACATACTAAAGGGCTTAGTCCCACACAACTGCCTCTTCTCTAGGAGGCTACTTCCAAGTCTTGAGTCACCAGGTTATCCAAACTTCTGTGTGACTTTTCTACAACACACTCTCCTGGATTTAGTAATTTGCTAGAATAATAGTAAAATTCAGAAAATGCTATGCTTACCACTACCCTCGATTTATTGTAAGGGATACAGACAGTTAAATGAGATATGTAGAAAAAATGCTCCACATCACTAGCCATCAGTGAAATGCAAGTTAAAACAACACTGAGATACCATCTCACTCCAGAAAGAATGGCTGTCATAAAGAAATCAACCAACAACAAATGTTGGAGAAGATGTGGGGAAAAGGGAACACTTCTCCACTGCTGGTGGGAATGTACACTGGTACAACCGTTGTAGAGATCAGTGTGGAGACTCCTCAGAAAACTAGGACTGGAAATCCCATTCAAGCCAGCTATCCCCCTACTTGGAATTTTCCTGGAGGAACTGAAAACATCATATCATAGTGATACATGTGTACCTATGTTTATAGCAGCACAATTTGTGATAGAAAAATCTTGGAAACAACCAAGATGCCTGTCACATAAGGAATGGTTGAAAAAGATGTGGTATTTTTATACAATGGAGTTATACTCATATAAAGAATGATAAACTTGAAGCATTTATATTAAGTGGATGCCACTTGAACATATACTCATAAGTGAAATAAACCAGACACAAATGTGCAAATACTGTATAGTCTCCCTAGTATAAGAAATAAAAATCAATTTCTTTTTATCGTCAAAAGACAGATTATAGCTTTCTACAAATAGAAAGGTATAACAACAATTAAAAAGAATTTAGTCAGATAGTTAGGGTAAACTGAACTGCATATGTTGCAGGGTAATAATCAGCTTCTCTTCTGGATGGTTAACAACCTAAGTTTTCAGATCAAAAGTTGAAGTGGATATGTTGTTACTCCTTAACAACATTTTGGCCCTAGCCTTTCAAGGCCAATGAAGACTCAAGACATAGGAGAACCTATATTGTAACATCATGGAACTCAGTTGTGCCCCAGATTTTCTGACCAAGGAGATTATGGAGCCACAGAGGAGTGGGATCAATGATCTATAGTGTGCCTAAGGAGAGTCACATGGAGAGAAAACTTTCTCTCAGGCTTTCACAGAGAACATACTGGTCAAACAATGGCTGTGACTCATCCACATGGTTGACACGAAGGAAAGATCTACAGAGTGAGGTACAGTGTTATAGGATAAACCCTGAGGGGACTTGACTGACCTCATGAGATACGAAAGTTACATTTTTGTTATATAGGCCTTGCTTTATCTCGGTCTTAGCCATCCAGCAGAAAAGTATAAAAATGAGGTGTATAAAATAAGGCCATAATAATAAACTCAGCTGTAAATGGCTCTAGTCTACAATTTCTTCGGATAACCCACTAATATTGTGGATTGCTGGACTGTGTTGGATTGTTTTGCTGAATTCAAGCACCTATAATAATTGAGTGACAATAGAATACCCATCTTTGACAGGACTAAACAAAAAAAAGGGATACAAAGGAAGAACCATTCTGTGTTCTATAAACAGTACAGTTAGGATAAATATGCAGTACTTTTATGTAATTCTATGAGAAGAAAGATTTGCACTAATAGTGTTTGGACAGGATATCCTGTGTGCTTCTCGTGCTATGGATAACCACTAGGAAGATAACAATGCAAAAAGTATTAATTATTGAAACTGTACTATTAATTCAGCTTAAAAAAAAAAGATAGGTATATAGCTACATTCTCTTAATTCATTGATTAGAGGCATCTGCTCTAATAGTGTTTGTAAATATCATTTATGAACCTTGTACAACAAAAAAACACTATGAAAACAATATGCAATGTATTAATTATTGAATCTGTCCTACTAATTTGATTTGAAACTGTCTCTTGCTATTTGTTCTTCAATAAAATAAAAAAAAATGTTTTAAATGAGATATGTAGGGCATGACACTACAGCTTCCTGTGGAGCGGGGGCATAGTACCTTTCTGATACTTGGATGTGGTTACTAATCCTCTGTGCCTGATTATTTAGAGGTTTTTATGGAAGCTCTGCTGTATAGTTGCTTAAATCATAAGCCATTGCTTAGAACTCAGAGGTTTTATTTTTCCAATTTCCAACCCCCATCCTGAAGTTGTCTAGGCATCCACCAATCACTATACCATTATCATAAAATTCCTCTTATGGTCAAAAGGGACTTAATAATAAATGACATTCCTATTACTTAGAATAGAAGCTCTGTGTAAGAATCAGGGAATTGGGGGCCGTGGAGATGGCTCAGTGGAATAAGTGCTTCTCTGGCAAGTACAAGGGCCTGAATTCAATCCCAGTTCTGCTAAAAAAAAAAAGAATCAGGGACTTAGGTCAAATATCTGTTTCTCATGAGTGCCAGTATCCTCTTCATAGGATATATTCTGGTACGCTATAATTTTACAAAATGTTATTATTGGAGAAAACTGGGTAAAGAGGTACATAGATTCACTGTATGTTTTTCAGTGCATATGAATCTGTAGTTATATCCATTGCTTAAAAATAATAATACATTCAGTATTTATTTTAAAAGATCGCTATTAATACCAAGTGTTAGAAATGGGCACTTTTGTCTTTGGTGACTCTCCTGTCTCTGCCACTCCAGTGCTGGAATTATAAGTGCAGCACTGAAACTAGCATCTTACTTTTTGAGACAAGTTCTTATGCATTTCAAACTGACCTGCAACTCACTTTTTTTGGGGGGGAATGGAATTCAGATCCCTCTCTCTGCTTAAGCAGGCACTTTAATCTTCTGAGCTATCTGGCCGGCCCTCTATTGACTTTATTTTATTTTATTTATTTATTTATTTTTTTTGCGGAACCGGGGATTGAACTCAGGCCCTTGCGCTTGCCAGGGAAGCGCTTATTCCACTGAGCCATCTCCCTGGTCTCTATTGACTTTTTAGATCTGCTTATCTTTTTTTTATTTTTTACTTTGATGCAGGGGTGGGACCCAGAACCTCTTGCATGCTGAGTATATCCCAGCCTTATGTACTTAACCCACCTTTTTCTTTTTTTTTTTCTATTCATTCATTCATTCATTCATTCATTCATTCATTCATTCATTCATTCATTCATTTATGGAACCAGAGATTGAACTCAGGCCCTTGCGCTTGCCAAGCATTTTGCTTATTCTACTAAGCCATCTCCCTGGCCCATCCCCCTTTTCTTTTTGAGACATTGTTTCACTATGTAGTTCAGACTGGCCATCAGGCTGCTCTTGAACTCAGGCTGGCCTCAAACCTGCAGCAGTCCTTTTCACCTCAGCCTCCTCTAAGTGCTGGGATTGCAGGTGTGGGCCATCACATGTGACCATCATATACTTACCCTTGAATCTAGCAGTTCAGAGAAGTTAATGCACAGGAGAGACTTAGATAAATGATGGACATCTGTGCAGTGGACTGTGCAGATGACGAAAGGGTAACTTTTGTGTGTGACTGTGCGCAGATGAAACCCAGTTCCTCGTACATGCTAAGTATGTGCTCTTCCTCTAAGCTCCATTCGCATGCCCAGTAACTATTTCTAGCACACCGATGCTTCATCTAACCAGAAAATGTCAATGGAAGGTTTTCACACAGTTCCATCACGTACTACTTGATAGCAGTTGGAAGGCACCTTCATGATAAAAAGCACTCTGCCTTTTTGCCGTTTTGCCATGAGAGGATACACAGTGTACACAGTCTGGTACCCTTACCAGACCGTTAGCCTTCCAGTGTCTTGATCTTAGACTTCCAGAATTCATGACTATGAGCAATAAGCTTATTATGTAGTTTATTTTTTTAAGCAGCTTTTTAAAGCAGGTATACGTTCATTTATATTTTTAAAATTATTGGGTTGGGGAGATAGCTCAGTAGAATAAGTGCTTGCCTGGCAAGCATGAGGGCCAATCCCTGGTTCTGCCAAGATAGACAGATAAATAAATAAATAAATTTTTAAAAATATTGTATATAAAAGAATATCCCACAAATTTTTAACAGTGATCACCTTTGGGCTTTCTAAGGGAGGGATGAACATGGAAAAGGAACTTTCACTTAGTAATTTTTAGTTTTTTTCTTTCAAAAAGCCCAACAGCTTTGGATAATAATGCCATGTATGTAGCTTTGAGAGTACTGTGTTGCAGATTGCATCTTTGCATGAGAAATGGCTTACCAGTAGCTTCCAAGCTGGCAGTCAGCAATCTGTAATTAAGTTTCTCATTTTGTGTTAGCTGGGGTTTAATGAGGTGAAACTACAGGACGTGCACCTCTTTTTGCCTGAAGCAGATCTTGTAGTCAGTGTACTAAGCATGGCTGCCAATGCCTGAAAGTGCCATTTTTACTTGGGTATTTATGTGACACTTTGGGGACTTTATGGTGATTAAAGGCCTATCTTTTAGCAGTCAGTTTTCAATTCACTTGTGTTTATACCTTTTCAGGTAATGCCTCTGATTGTGGCTGACAATTTACGAGTGAATTTATCAGTCTGACAACTATGCTGAAACAAGAGTTGGTGCATAAGCACAGGAAGCCAAATAATTAAATAGAAATAGTTTTAATTCTGACATTTTCTGTACGATGTTTGATTTTATTTTTATAAGTTGAGCTGTTAACTTTTCTGTAGTGTATTTTAACTTCTCTAAGGCAGTTAATCATAAGGTCACACCTTAAAAAAATTTTGAGCAATTGAGTAACTGTGGCCTGATTAGATCTTATCATCTTGATTCAGAAGGTGAACCTTAATTTGAATTAGTTTCCTAGACTAATATCTCAGAATTATTTAATCACTGCAGAGTTGAAGACTTTTTACTATCACAGCTAAACTAGATTTGTTTTTTTATTGTATTTTAGTACAAGGTCTTACAGGGTTTTACCACACAATTGGACTGGTAATGATCCTGTTTTCAGCTTCCCAAAGCACTGGTATTACAGGCGTGTACCATACAGCCCAGCCTCAACACGCCACCAAGTCCAGTTTTAGCAAGCCCAGTCTCAGTCCTGTCTCATTGTGCCCCATGGGCGGGGCCTGCATTGCATACTGAGGATTGAACCCTGGTCATTGTACCTGCCTTAAGCAGGACCTAAACTACCCACAAAAAGAAAGAAATTTTAGGAAAAACAAATTTTCGCTATATAGAATATATATATATACACACACACCTTTTTCTTATCATTATTCCTTAGATAACTCAGTATGATAACTAGACAGTATTTATATTGTATATAAAGAAATCATCTCCAGTAAGAACATGAAGTAGAAAGATAGATAGTTTGAGTTTCAGGCATGAACATTGTGTGTGTGTGTGTGTGTATGTATGTGAAAGGGAGAGACAGACAGACACACACACACACAATAGTTACAACTGAGTCAAGCAATTTTGGGGGGGTGTTAGAGGCAACGGTTACTTTAGACATAATTCCTTGTTTACTATCACTATTCAACATAGTTGTTTTCATTTCTCTTGAATAGAAGTACTTTTCTCAATTATGAAAACATCTGAAAAGAAATGACAACATTAACTTCTAATAGTGTTACCATTGTTCACATTTTGGGTCATTTCTAATTTTTAAAATGTATCTTGAGTGTTTGTAATCATAGTATGAAATTTGCACTGTACTTTTTAGCTTGGAAAAATAGCATATCCTTATAGTGCTTGACATAGTAGGCACTCAGTATTCACTAAAAAATAAATTAACATTTTTAACATAATCTTTTGAAAGACTTTTCAAGATGTATATATATATATATATATATATATATATATATATATATATACACCTTGTGTAAGATACTGTTTTCAAATTTTCCTGTCTTAGTACACTTAGCGAAGTATGGTGGCACTTGCCTATTGTCTCAGCACTTCTGGAGGTAAGGGCAAGAAAATTGCTTGAACCTCAATTTTGAGATCAGCAAGCAAGAAAGAACAAGCTTATTTTCTTTGGACAGATTCTCAGAGGTAATTATGGTGAAATTAATTAGTAGTCAGAATTCTAGACTGTAAAAGACAGAAACATAGTTAAGAAATGTCCTGGACAATCTTGCTGGGGACCTGAAGAAGGAATCTGGCTTCAGCTTTGGCTATTGTCAAGTACTCCGGCTGGTATTTGTTGTTTACTGGTGCTTTCCTTCCCTCTAGCAGACTGTTGCCATCTTGTGGTAAAGATTAACATTAGCAGGATTTTTTTGTGATTTCTAATCCTTAAGAAAGTTTTGAGAAAGATGGTAGTTGATTTAGCTGGTTTCTCATCTGCCCATGAACAAATTATGTGGTATTTACTAGGCCCTGGATTCAATTCCTAGCACCAAAAGCTATAAATAAAAAATATTAATTCTTCTCAGAAATGTTACTAACTATACAGTAAAATAACAGCCATCATATAACACTGGTAGGAATACAAGTTGGTAGAATTCTTGGAGAGCAAAGGAACAAAGATACTTGTATCTCTAACTTAAGAATATCATCATTGAAGTTTTTTTTTTTTTTTTTTTTTTTTTTTTTTTTTTTTGGCGGAACCCAGGATTGAACTCAGGCCCTTGTGCTTGCCAGGGAAGCACTTATTCCACTGAGCCATCTCCCTGGGCCATTGAAGTTTTTTTCTAAAGAAAAATGGGCCATGGAGATAGCTCAGTGGCATAAACAGCCTGGTAAGCACAAGGTCCTCAGTTTGATCCCTGGTACTGCAAAAATAATGAATTAAAAAAAAAAAACAATATCTGCAGGGCTGGCAAGATAGCTCAGTGGTCTAGAGCGCCTCTCAGGGACTGCGGTTCGATCCCCAGCACCACATGCCATGCCAGCTCCTCCCCCTAGGGCGGGCTGAGCTGACCCCCCACCCCTGCAAAAGAAGAATCCGTGATGTGTAGCGAGACACTGTAATAAATAAATGAATAATAATAATTAAAATATATCTGCAAAAACCCACTGGCATAAAAAGGTTACATTCTCCACAGTTGAGCTAACCAAGCAGTATTTTAAAGAATGTTTGCTGGTTGATTAGATATGAAAAGCAATCTCAAGCCAGGCATGGTGGCACACATACCTATAATCCAGCAAGCATTCTAGGAAATGGAAGCAAGAGAACCACAAGTTGGCACCCAGCCTTGGCAACTTAGCAAGACCCTGGCTCAAAATCAGAAATAAGAATGGGTCAGAGATGTAGCTCAGTGAGAAGGCCTTGAGTCAGTCAGTACCATCCCTGCATGTGTGTACATGCACACATAAAGTATTCTCAAATTATTTATTTATTTAAGGAACCAGGGATTGAACTCAGGCCTTTACGCTTGCCAGGGAAGCGCTTATTCCACTGAGCCTTCTGAGCCCTCAAATTATTTTTAAAAATATTTTAAAATCATTTATTTGGTACAGAGTCTTGCTGTGCAGCTTGTGCTCACAGTGATCCTCTTGTTTCAGCCTCCCCATTGCTGAGATTATAGGCATGTACCACTATGCCTAATTTTGGGGCCAACACAGTGTACCTGGGGTCCTGGGGTCCTGAGGCCGGTAGCGGGGATCAAACAGGGGTCCTTGTGCTTGCCAGGCAGGCACTTAGACTACAGAGCTATCTCCACAGCCCCACTCTCAAATTATTTTATTGCAACTTTAATTTACCTTTCAGTGAAAAACTTTATTTCTTTCATTCTTCAACTCCTTCCTTCTCCTTGCCTGTTTAGAGTATGAGTACCGTACATGTTCTCTGCTTATCTTATTTCTTCTTATGTCTAGGTCTGGTCCATCGAACTCACATGTCATCCTGTCGGGTGGATAAGCCCTCTGAGATAGTAGATGTCGGAGACAAAGTCTGGGTGAAACTTATTGGCCGAGAGGTAAAGGTCTATGCAACTTCTTGTGGTTAGAAAAGACTAGGAAAAGTTGAAATTTTCTTGGAATTTTGTGATATGAATGTGTAAATGTTATTAATTGTGGTTGGTAGTCTATTTTTAAATCCTGCTGGAATCATCTGTCTTAAATTATAATCTAATTGTCCCGCAGACTCAGAAGTAATGATATGAACTATAAAAGTGGTGCAGTAAACATCTTTGAAACTTGTTTTCCATTTGTCAATAAAACTCAAAAGTGTGAGCACTGTAGGTATGGGCAAATTGTAGGAGACATTTGAATATCCACTCATGGTACAAGAGAGATGGTTTTTCAGCAGTATTTGAGTGTGACATATGTCAGGCTTGGGAGATATAATAGCAAACCATTCATAAATGATCCCAGCTATCATGGAGCTCATACATAATATAAATGTAGGAGACAAAATTTTAAAACATGAATATATACATAAAAAATTACAAGTTATTATATGTACTGTCTTAGGTTCAAACAATATTGAAGAGAGATTGAGATAAAGTTGTCAGGAAGGGGCAGAGGAGATAATATATGACCCAAAGGAAAAAGAACTAATTATATGACAAGTCAGAATAAGAACATTGCAGAGAGAATAGCTGATGCAAAGGCCCTGTGGAAAGAAGCACTTCTTGTGCTGCAGGAAGCAGTGTGACTCATGAGTGACTTTAAGCTTAATGAGCTTAATGGATTTCTGAACAGATCACCACCTATGATGAACTTCACCTTTTTTCTGTCTGGTACCTCTGCAGGCCTTAGATTTCTGAACAGTCATTTCGGTCTTTCCCCTAGGGATGGGAGTGAGCTAAAACCTTGCCGCTGAGTATGCCTATTACGCTGTTTTGTACCTGCAGTGTTCCTAACTCAGTAACTTGGCTGTTAGAAGAGCTCAGTGTCATGATAATGAAAACTTTGATGCTGGGGCAGATTTGGATTAGTAGTCTACATTGTATACTTAAGAGTTTGGGTGATTCTTCTTTTGTGTTTTTCAGATGAAAAATGATAGAATAAAAGTATCCCTCTCCATGAAAGTTGTCAACCAAGGGACTGGGAAAGACCTTGATCCCAACAACGTTATTATTGAGTAGGTAAACGTTTGGAAAGAACTAAAATCTTAACTCCCAAAGTATAGAATGCTATGGTAAATCAGACTGAACTGGGAGTTTTCCACTTATAGACTTTATTATATTGATTGTTTTGCAACATTTGTGATCTTTGGTTTTTCAAGAGTTTAGTATTAATTGCTAACACAAATTTAGCAGATAAGTGTTCCAGTAATGCTTTTGTTTCCTTCCTCTTAATCTCTTTCTGCTTCTGCCCTTTAGCCAGTTAGCCAGCATGCTTTCTTACAGTATTGTTATGTGCCTGTCTCCTAGCGATTTCTGCACTGGGACTGAAAACAATGAGGTAGAGGCTTTAGTAAGAGAGAAGAGCCACATAGTGAGGAACTCTTAGTGGGATTTAAACTCCCATATCTTCTGAACACACCACCCTACTTTCTTTGGATCTTTTGGCCTTTCGTTTAGGAATGAAAGATTTTCCATCTCTCTGGGATAATGTCTAGTAACACAATATATTCACTGTCGCAAATTCCTTCCTCAATCTCTCCCCCTCCCCCCTGGTGAGGATTTTTTTTTTTTTTAAACTTTTTTTTTTTTTTTTTTAATTCCTTTATTTATTACAGTGTCTCACTACACATCACGGATTCTTTATTTGCGGGGGTGGGGGGTGAGCTCAGCCGGCCCTGTGGGGAGGGGCTGGCATGGCATGTGGTGCTGGGGCTCGAACCGCGGTCCCTGAGAGGCGCTCTAGACCACTGAGCTATCTTGCCAGCCCCCTGGTGAGGATTTAATCTAGGGCCTCACTGTTGAGCTGCCATCCCAGCCCCTTTTTCTTGAGTTTCTAGCCTGGAGTTCTTGGGTACCTGAGATCCTTTGAAGAAATGTGGGGGATTTATTAGTGTTTCCAGTGTTTCAGAGAGCCAGTCAAAATCATAGTTATCTTCAAATTAACCATAACTTTATCTTATTGCTTTTAACTATGACATAGCACATTATTTTCCTCATGCCAATTTGCAGAGAGAATAGCTGACACTGTCAGGCTGGCCAGATAGCTCAGCACACTGAAACGCCTGCTTAGGCAGAGCACAGCGGCTGTGCCACCCACCTCTGGGGCACGCTGAGACAGTGATGGAGATCGGGCGTGGTGGCACACTTCTGTAATCCTAGCACTTGGGAGGCTGAAAACAGGAGGATCACTATGAGTCTAATTGTGTGTGTAGTGAGACTCTGTACTAAATACATTTAAAAAAAAAGAAAAAGACCAACTTGTCATTCTCCCTTGCAGTTATGTCATTGATTTGAAAAATAAGAGAAGGTAATAAATGATGTTTGAGTTGGTTTAGATACAAAGGAATTTTATTTGAAAGGAAGGGAAGTGATATTTATTGAATATATATCATGTGCCAGGCATTATATATTATAAAGCTGCTTATTTATTTATGCTAGTAACTAGTATATGTAATTTTCATAGCAACTAGCAAAATGAGTGTAATCTCCATTTTTATATTTCTGTTTTCTAGCTTGGTGTTTAGTGGTAACTTACTGGTGGTATAAAATTATAGTGGGTCAGGAACTTGAATCTATGTTCTGATGTTAAAAGCTAATGCTTCTTGCACTATATAATGTTTCTAGCTCTTGAATGTGACCTAGAGTTTTTTAAATTTCTGAAGTTTAGTCTCTAAATATTGTCATATTTGTAAGGCTGATTATTGACAAAACACTTTTCAGTTATAGTACAAACATTTCTAATTCGGAAAAATTATTTATCTCTGGCACTTACTCCTTGCATTGCAGTAAATTGCTTTTGCATCTCCTGCCTTAGCTTCTGAGACTACTAGAATTATAGGCACACCATTGTGTGTGCTATACAGACTTGATAAAAAACAGTGAAGTTGGGCTGTAGCTCAGTTGTGGAGCATTTGCCTAGCATTTGTGAGGCCCTGGCTTTGATCCCCAGCAACCCACCACCACCACCACCACCATGCTGCCCACACATGACTGTAAGAATTCTTATAGACCCTCTTACAGTGGTAAAATATAAAACAAGATAAAAGAGTAGGAAAAGAAAAGGCTCTCCTTACATGTCTCTGTGTTATATAGGCTATTTCTGGTCATAGCCAAGTGGCAGAAACAATAACTATTGTTATAAATGTGATTGTTGGTGCATCCAGGAAAGGAGGATGATACAGTTTACAGATTGTCAAGTTAGAATTGATTAGAGTCTTAGTTCTATTCTAAACTATTGTATGTCCTTGACCAAATTAATTTCTCCAGACTGATTATTTACCATAAAAAAGAATTAATGACATATGTCAGAAATGATGGAGTGATTCAAGTAAAATCATTTATTTTTATTTTTATTTTTGAGACAGGGTCTTGATAAATAGTTCACAGTCAGTCTTGAACTCACTATGCAGCACAGGCTTGCTTCCAACGGTGATCTTCCTGCCTCAGCCTCAGTATTGTGGGATTAAAATTGTGCCATCATGCCCAGCTTGAGTAAAATTCTAAGACAGAGTCTTATTAAATTACTAGGTTGAATAGGCTGAGCTTGAATTTACTACCCCTTGCCTCTGCCTTACCGAGTACTGGTCGGGGCTATTCACCACACTTGATGCCAGCCCTGTTTTGTTTTTGTTTTTGTTTTTTGATACAAGATCTCACTTTGTAGCTCAGACTGGCCTTGAACTCATGGCACTCATCTTACCTCAGCCTCCCAATGCTGGGATTACAGGTTTCTGCCACCATACCAGGCCCCAGCCCTTTTTAAGGTTTATTTTGAATCTTTAATGAAAAATGCCAAAAACACACTAGAAGATAATTTTCTGCTAACTGTCCACATGTAGAGGATTGAGTCTGGACCCATACTTCTTGCCATGTACTAAACTAACATCAAAATGGATCAAAGATATAAATGTTAAAAAAAATGCTTGCTTTGCTGAAAGATAAGATAGATAAAATTCTTGATAACATAGGAATAGGCAAGGACTTTCTGAACAGCAGTTACCTAAGAAATTAACAAATTCAAAAATTAACAAATCAGATCATATAAAATTTAAAAGCTTCTGCACAGCAAAGGAAACAACCAACAGAGCCAACCTATAGGACTGGAAAAAATGTTTGCCAGCTGTTCTTCAGGTAGAGAACTAATATCTAGACTACATGAAGAACTCAATTAAAGGCCCCCTTCAAATAAAAGATAAAAAAAAGATTGGCAACTGAAATGAATAAATAGTTCTCAGAGATTTGTACTAATAGTGTTTGGACAGGATATCATGTCTGCATCTTGTACTACAAATAACCACTACAAAGACAAAATATTCAATGTATTAATTATTGAAACTGTCCCACTAATTGGTTTTGAAACTGTCTCATTGCTGTTTGTTTCTCAATAAAATTAATTTAAAAAAAAACAAACAAACAGTTCTCAGAAGAGGAAGTACAAATGACCAATAAACACATGAAAAACCGTTCAGCACTTATGGCCATTTCAGAAATGCATATTAAAACCATGCTGAGATTATATCTTATTCCAGAAAAAGTGATTATCATCAAGAGATCAATAACAAGTACTGACCAGGCTTCAGGGAAGAAGGAACCCTTCTACATGACTGGTGGGACTGTAAGCCAGTACAACCACAATGGCAATCTGTATGGAGTTTCCTTAAAAATAAAAACGGAGTGATGTTCCAGGCAGGTGAAACAGCTTGAGGAAAAGGCATTCAGAAGGAAAGCAGTGGCACATTCAGGAGCCTTGTTTAAAGAAAGAGGCTATGGTCAGGTATTAAAGTGTAAGGTTTGAAAGAGATGTTGAGTCAAAGAGTACAGACTTTTGCTTGGTGTGATGGTGCATATCTGTAATTCTGGCACTTTGTGAAGCTGGGATGGGAGGATTGCAAGTTCAAACTGAGCTTGGACAACTTAACAATTTAGTGAGACTCTGTTTCAAAAAAGGTATGAGGGCGCAAGGAGATAGCTCAGTGAAACAAGTGCAAGGTCCTGAGTTCAATCCCTGGTACCACCAAAAAAAAAAAAAAAACATGTGAGGATGTATCCCTGTTGAAGTCATTGGGTTCAATCCCCAGAACTCCATAGATGAGGGGGATAAGACGGGAAAGAGGATAAATATCAATATATGAGAATGTATTTTGTAGGAACCACTACCAGGTCCTCATCTCAGTCCAAGAAGCCAATGTTTGTAATCTCAAAGTTACATTATTGGAATCCCATCAAATTAATTCTAATCTACCACCTTCAATGCAACCCACAGCGAAAATAAAGACGCTAAATTAAATTTTCAATCATTGGGGAGTCAAAGGGTTCTAAGTTGAGCCACGAAAATGGCTTCCTGAAACAAAGAAAGCGACCCAGGGCCTCACCTGGTTTTTATTCAGTGGGGGAGTGGCTTGAGGAGGATTGACTGAGAATTGTGGGAAGTAGGTGACTTGTGAGCTGAGCTAGGTGGGTGGCCTACATTTACCTCTGCCATATGCAGAGAGGATATGCAGAGAAAGTAGTCTGCATTATAATATTATGCCATAGAGATAGCATCTAATGTCTTGGGGGTCTGGTGCTTCAGCTTTGATATAGTCTTTCAAGCCCCAGGAAGTCATAACCTCTATCTTGAGGCTGGATCCCAGCTGGCGGCGCAGAGCCAAGAGCATTAGCTCTACTGTCCTGTCCTGGTCCAGCTCACATTAGAGAGCAGCAGGTTTACCAGGGAAACATGCATGCCACCTTCAAAGACTATCACCAGCACCTATGCTAGACCAATACACATTGCTTAAGGCCAATTGAAGGATAAACAGAAGTCCTAGCCAGCTCTGTACATAACAATACAAGGAAATAGGGTCAGGCTCAGTCAAAATGGAGATAGTTGCTCTTCTTTTTTTTTTTTTTTTTTTTTTTTTTT
>PVKA01041844.1:0-17682 GCA_004027165.1 Ctenomys sociabilis
ATATATATATATATATATATATATATATATATATATATTTGTATATATATAAAATGTATTCTCAAGTGGGTTTGTTGTAGCTATCATAATTTGGACTATTTTCATTATGTCCATTTTACATAACTCATTTTTGGCAGATAGCAATGGTACTGAATTTTGAATGTGGATTTAATGCTATTTAAATTCACCAACTGCAATGTGACTATTTACCTACCTCTTTTCTAGTTTGAAAGCCATTTTTTCCTTGCATTGTCTGATTGCCCTGGCCATGGCCTCCACTGCTATGTTAAATGGCTACTTTATGTGTTTATTCTTGACTTGTTCAAGAACAGAGAGAAAAGTTTTCAGCTTTTCTCATCTGATATGGTTAGCTATTAGTTTATTATACAAAGCCTCTATTATGTTTCTCATACATTTTCATTTAGTCTTTTCTCATATTTTTGAAATCTCTGAGTCAGTGCATGTTCTCTCCTGACTTAAAGGGAACTGCACTTTCTGCCTTGTAAGTGTTAAGAGTCTGAGCATAAAGCTGCAATTGAAGCAGCCCATCCAACCAGCCCCTTGCTGCTGTTCACTTTCCTCTACAGGGCAGAGAAATGGATGCTGTGAGGGAGATGGGGCAGCAAGAGCTGCAGCCCCAGTTGAACAGGTAAGGAGTTATCAACTTTTCAATAAGTGCAATATGTAGTGATAAGTTTATGATTCAATCTACAGGTATGAAGAAATAGAAGCTGCAGAACTTTGTATGTTGAGCTGATTAAGTTAGAAGCTGACTTTGCCTAATGACAGCAGACATGACCTGTGCCACGGCTCCATGCGTCTGGCAGTGGCGCTGCAGTGCTGCACTGTGGGAGCAGATGAAAACCTGAAGCTGTGAGCAAGTCAAGTCGTGTGGGGATGGCATGTAGCCTGGCCTGGCGTAAAGAATCTCATGCTTCGTGCAATGCTATCAAACATGAGAAATATATTGTGAATAAATATAACTAAAAAATTTGTGCACTGATATGAAGCACACTGGTTAAAGTGGCAAAGCAGATACACGTAGAGAAATAAAGAGCTTGTGTTTACAGACTAGTATGTTTCATATTGAAATGTAGATAATAAGCAAAATTATCAACAATTAATAATATCCCCATCAAGAAAACAATATTATATTCAAATGTAATGCCAAAAGATTATTTTGTGCAAACAAAATCTTTAGGCAATTTTGCAAGTATCACAATCCTTTTTTTTTCAAAATCAAATATAAAAAGCAAAGACAAGCATCACAATTCTTGACTTCAAAATATAGAATACATATAGTTGATTAAAGTCGTATTTTCCTTGCATAAAGACCAACATATAGCCAAAGGAACAGAATGCAAAACTCAAAAATGAATGCACACAGGTACCTAATGATCTTCAGCAAATTTTCTAAAATATACTCAATAGATAAATTATTTTTCCTAGAACTGATGTGTGAACTCTAGATGTCTACATGCCAAACAATGCAATGGAAATAATCTTATATCACTGATGAAGTTACGTCAATAGATTATTTAAAAGTTAAGATCTGAACCTCTGTGATCTGACACCAATATTAAAACAGGAAAAATTGGAGTTTCTTTTTCATGCTAATCTTGATTGTGATTTGCTAAATTTAACCAAAGCTATAGGCAACAAAAATAAGAGTAGGAACATAGGGGAGTCGGTCTATACCAGAATACAAAAAGAGATTTGCATAATAAAAAATATAAAGAAAATACAACATTTCAGAAGAGGAAAAATATCTTCAAAGCATGTGTCTAAGGTGGGATTAATATCCCAAATATATAAAACACTTTTTATAACTCAATGGTAGTGAGAAAAACAGAAATCAAACTGAAAAAAATAGTCCCAGAACTTGAATAGCTTTTTCTTCAAAGGAAACTTACAAATAGCCAACAGGGATATGGAAATGTGCTTAATTCTCATAGAAATCAAAATCACAGTAAGATGCCATTTCTCATCACTTTGGGAGACCACCAGGAGTCAATTTGGCATCAGTACAAGAAAAAAATAAATTATTATGCGCAGCTCCTGAGAATGTATATTGATGTAGCCATAATGCAGATAAACATCAAACTTTCTACAAAAACTAAAAACAAAATTACCATGTTTTCTTATTATAAATATGTACATATATATATATATATATATATATATATATATATATATATACATACATACATACAGAATGATATTTGGATCTTGCCAGTGTGTTTGCCCTGCCATACCTTTTGTGACATTATTCATGTAGTGAAACACGAAGACAACCAAAAAAGTCTATAGGAAGATAAACAGATGATGAAAAATGGTCTATACATACAATAAGTATTATTCAGGTTTTTAACATAAAGAAATCCCTTTACAATAATTTTGATGAGCCTACAAGTCATGATACAAAGTAAAACAAGTCAGTTTTGGAGGACAGCTAATGTGTGCACCCCTTCCAAGTTGTATCTGAACTAGTTAAGAGGAATAGAGAGTGAAAAGATGGTGGCCAGGATTTGGGGGAACAAAACGAATTATTTTCAATGGATATAAGTCTTCAGTTATGAAAGATAAATAAGTTCTAATCATATACTGGAAAATCTTGCTATGTTTATTTAGAAATACTCAATTATACAACTGAAATTTTATAAGACAGTTTGTCAAATTAAGTATTCTACATACAGAGGAAAAAAGAAGCAAACAAGGATACAGTTGAGGTAGAGCGCTTCGCTTTGATCATGATGACGATTCCATTGGTTATGCCTATATGCACGTGTCAAAGCTCATGTAATTGTATACATTAAATAAATGCTCAGTTCTGTATATTCATCATATGATATTAGTAAAGAATTTAATAATAAGATGAAAGCGTGCTGTATTCAAAACTGTTTTGTATCCATCCAGGCCTGCATATGTGAAAAGAAATGATACAGTGAAATATAAACAAGCATAAGAGTAGTTCACTTGCAGGATCAGAGCCAACGGTGGTATCACACACCCATAATCCCGGTACTTTGAAGCTGAGGCAGGAGGATCTCAGTAAGTTCCAAGGCCAGCCTGTGCTATATTGTGAGTTCGAGGCCAGGCTCAATTGCAGAGTGAGACCTTGACTCAAAAGCAAAAAATGCAGATCAAGTGAAAACTTAAAGAGTTAAAATATTTTATTCATATGTAGGGCTTTATATGAGCTATAAACAACAATAGAACAAATATATCAAATGCTGCTCTGGTGAGAACCTAGGACTGTGTAAATATTTGAATAACTGATCTTAACTTTGTTACTATTTTTCCTACATTAAATCAAAGTTCATTTTTACTTAAAAAATAAATTCAATAAATCATTTATAATTATATTTAATTTATGCAATGATTAACTTTATGTGTCTGCTTGGCTAGGCAGGTGCCCAATATGTGGTAAACCATTATTCTTAGGCCACAATGCAGAAACAGATAATCCAATCAGCTGACGGCCCGAACAGAAGAAATCCTGGCCTCTGCTATGCCAGTGGACATTCACATGGTTTCAGGCTTAATCCAGAGCACCAGCTTTTCCCTAGTTTTCTACCCTGATGGCTTGCAGATATGAACTTCACCTCCATTCTTTTTGGGGTCTCAGGCAGAGGACTTCGAGACATACACACTATGTTTGAATTTGCCAGTCTCCATAAGCACGTGACCCAATGCTTTTTATTCACTTTGTCTATATTGTATGTTCACAATTCACTGATTTTCTTTCCCTGGAGAGACTTAGTATAATTTAGAAAAATACCTTCCTCTCAGAATGCTATTATTATCTTATGTACCATCGTGATTTTTAATTATTGACTGATAATATGTCATATTAGTAAAATGGATTCATATATCACTTTAAAAACTTAAATGTGCTTCACGGATGCAATTTATTCTTTCTGTATTTCAATATGAAGAGACAGAGTTAGAGAACATAAAATGAGAAGACATTCAATACATCATTAAAGGTAGATTTTGATAACTGACTTTTGATTCACTACTTTGCCTATATCACCATATTTTATCCAAAATTAAAACCGGTAAAGAAATTCTTTGCAAATTAGTTCTCTTGGAAAGAAAGATTATGCTATTTTATCCTATAGATGATATGAACTATTTTCAGAAATTCTTTGAAGAAACTAGTTTTCTTCAATTGCTATTTTTTAAAATTAAATATACCTTTTGAACATGTTTCACAATCACTCTAATGAAAGACTGTTTAGCATATTAATGAGCGATTTAATCTTGCAATTTTAATTCTTTTGAACTGCTAATAGCCTTATAATCTCTATTCATATTTGTGGTTTTCTTCCTTGTGATGATCTATTTATGGATCATTTAAAGTTAAGGATATACATTTTAACATATTATTAGTGCAGAGCTTTTAAGGTTATTTTAAATAAATTAATTACTCATCTGTAGTACTTAACCACTGAATTGGTTTTCAAAGACTTTCTACATGGATGGCTACATAATTATCATTTTTGGATGATATTGCCTTCATTACTTTGAGACCAGTAAAATTGTAGTTTATCTGCATAGTTACAGAAGCAGACTTGCAAAGAATTTATAGAGTGATCAAACTGTCAAAATGGATTTACATTAAAAGGTTCCATCCAGTCACTGATAGCAAGAGAGTTAAATTAGAACCATGAATATTCTTCCAAAATTTTTATCACTTTTAAAATAATTTCTAGATTATGTTTAACTGAAGTAAAGAATATAAAATATAAAGATCACAAATTAATGTTGATAATTGATATATCTTAAAATCACTGCAGACCCTCTATTTTATTCAATTACTTATATGATTTCATATAAATACACACTTGCAAATTTATATGTAATTGGTGTGCACATTGTTAGTGCAGGCACTCAGATTATGTCCTTGGTTCAAAAATGAGTCAGATCAGTTAGCCTTTGCATAACACAATCTCAGGAGATTCGATATTTATTAGGAGATAAAATATTCATATTTTACCATTGCTCTTTACCATTATGCCACTTTTGTACACTACACTGTATAATCTAATAAAAGACTTGGACTTGTCATAATTTGTGATGCTAAAAACCATATATCATTTCATTATTCTTCTGCTTTCTTAATTGTACAACATTAATAACCATTTTTATTAATATAAAAACATATTTAATTAACTCATTCTGTGATAGCAAAATTTCTTAGGAAATTTATGTGAACTAGTATTTCAACTTTAATGCCACTGAGTAAAATTACTTGAGTTTATTATTGACCCTCTAACACAATGTCTGGAAGCGTACCTGTAGGAAATAGATGAGTTCTGGAACAAGACTTGTAATGCTTCTCAACAATGCTATGGAACAACTACCTTCTCTCTGTTGCTCTCCTGTATGTAGAGAAATACATAATGGGGGAGCTTCTGCTTCCTCAGCCTTCTAACCACCATTACTGGTTAGTGTCTTCTTCACTAATCTGCAGTATTACTCATTTTTATTTCATTATGAAGAAATGAGGACAAGGTCCACTCATTGACAAAGTCCCCCTTCATCATCCTGAAAATTGGTTAGGCAAAATGTGTGATGTTTATTTTTTCATCTATTTATTTAATAATTATGTGTTTAACAAATATTTTCCTAGTCTCCTCTGTTTTATTTTGTAAGAACCTTTTTAATTTATGTATTATATTTCTGAATACCTACATTTATTATCATTCTCTTATGATTTTTTATTATTAAATTCTGTTTTAGTTGTCCATGAAGGAGAAAATTGAAGAAGATAAATATAGCCAATTTACAATATTAACTAGTGAAACTTGAATTCAAGTTAAGCAATCTGAATCAAAGCACCAAATCATTTTCTTACCATCAAAATCAGTTCACCTTAGTTGAGCATGCTGGTGCAGGCCTGTAATTCCAGGACCTGAAAGGCAAAGGCAGGTAGATCACTGTGAATTTGAGTTCAAACTACAGAGTGAGTTAGAGTCAACTTGTACTACATATGGAGAGTCTGCCTCAAAGCTAATACATATATAAATAAGTGTTCCCTCTTCCCCATCTAGACTTCTTTCGTTGAGGAATCCTATATTTGTCAGTTATTTGTTAAAAATTATTTCTTGACATTCTTCCTAATATTCCATATTGTCATCTTTCCAATTATTTCATCTAAATTGCTATGAGGAAAGCTATACATTTATTGATTTATTATCCTTTAATAAAGATTTTCTCTTATTCAGAATAAAGTAAATATATTTGGTTATGGTGTGTTGTCCATGTACAAGTTTCTGTCTATTTATAATGCTCTGGAAGTTCTAATGTGTTGGGGACCACCAATTACAAACTGACACAGAATCTGTCTGAGGCCTTCCTTTCCCTGCCTCATTGGCTGGGTTTGTAACGTGAAAATCCAGCTTCCTCTGGGTCATAGTGGAGATGATGCTCACACAACAGGAAAAAGGACCCAGGTACAGGGATGAGTCTTAACTTGTTTCCTTTATGATGTTAAACTGCCCATTCGGTCACCCGGCTTTGCTGTTTCATTAGGAGCACTGCAGCCTTTCCATGCACACGTGAATCCCATGGTGGCTGGATGTCTGAGATGCACGGCCTTTGCACCCAGAGAACACTGACCGCCCAGAGCCCCAGTTCCTTGCAGTTCTTGTCTCTTTTCTTCATTTCTTTTCCCTTTTTTTTATTGTGTGCTTTAACTCAGGGAGAAGATTGGGAATCACTATGGAAAGGGTTTCAAATCCTAACAACATAATCTCACTAAATAGACACTTACCCACTAAAAAAATTAAGCTATACACAAAGAGGACTTAGGACAAACTATAAAAAAGATTATATGATACTACTGCTGCAAGCAGTAGTTGCTTGTTTTAAATCATGAAAAATTTATTATGTTTTATTTTTTAAAGAATACAAAATAGGAAAAAAAAGGAATACAAAATAGGAATAGAAAAAAATCAGCATTAAAACAATAAAATTTTCATTAAACAAAGTAATAGGAATTCAACAATGGTTGCTGTATTGCATGATGTCATCATTCTAGTTGTTTAGGTTAATAGGTGTAATTGTGCAAGATTGGGTTAAAGTAAAAACCAAACCAAACCAGAGTTGTAAGAAGTTCAAGCTAACAAAATAAAAAGAAAAAAAAGTTAAGCCTTAACTACTTCTTTCAAAAGACCAGCAGAAATGGACAGAACAATTATCCTAACATTCTGCATATGTACTTAAATATCTTCCTGCCTTCTTTCATTTGCCTTTTTCCCATCCTAGATTTTCCTTCACATTGAATAAATTCTTCCCAATAGTACCTGTTGTTCCTTTCAAATTTTACTTGCTCTTTTATGTTCTCATACTAGTGAGATAATATGTCTGCACACTTGAATCTGATTTCACTTCCAATACCATTTCTAGTTGCATCCATTTATCTACAAAAACCTCAAATTTATCTTTTTTTATAGTTGAAAAATACTCCAGTGTGTAATACTACCATGTCTTTTTTTTTTTTTTTTTTTTTTTTTTGAAACTGGGGATTGAACTCAGGACCCTGCACTTGCTGGGAAAGTGCTTATTCCATTGAACTATCTCCCCAGATCGAACTACCATATCTTTTTTATCCATTCCTCAGTCAAGAGGCATTTGCATTGTTTCCAAGACTTAATTATGACAAATTGTGCTGCTATATACTTGAATGCACATACATTACTGTGGTATTTGGAAAAATATCTAGGAGGGCAATAGCTGGCTTGAATAGGATTTCCAATCCTCGCTTTTTGAGGAATCTCTACACTGATTTCCATAGTGGCTGTAAGAATCTTAACTCCAACCAACAGTGGAGAAGGGTTCATTTTCACCACAGCCCATTCAGCATTTCTTTTTTTTTTTTACTTCTGAATGATAGCCATTCTTTCTGGTATAAGGTGGTACCTCAGCATTATTTTAATTTGTATCTCTTGAATGACCAGTGAAATTGAACATTTTTATCATGAAAAACTTACAAGTAAAATCCTTAATGAGAAATCACGTATTCATTTTAACAGGATTTTATTTTAATATTTAGAACTAGAATACTTATTGACATACATATTCTTATACACAGACAGATATGCTCAATTTAAAAGTGAATCTTTCTTTAAATATTAATACATTTATAACATTCATTATGCAAAATGCAGGGGCTGGGGAGATTGCTCAGTGGAAAAAGCGCTTCCCTGGCAAGCACATGGGCCTGAGTTCAATCCCTGGTTCTGCCAAAAACAAACAAACAAACAAATGTGCAAACACATATTCCTATTGTGAGATAGAAAGGAAAATAAGTTATAAAATTTATAGATCATTTGTAAATACAGCTCTTATTCTTTAAAAGAAGCTCTTGTAGTGTGAGATTAACACTAATCTCCATACTTTTTATAAAGAAAGATGTTAAGTGGTGATATTTTTCATAAAAAATTGATGTAAGATTAACTATAATTATTTACACTTTTGAAATTATTATGATAAAATTGCTACTAAAATTTGTCATCATAAGACATGCATTTAAAATTTGTAGAAAATTACTACCTGATTCTAACTTAATTAGAACACCTACTAATAGCTCAGCAGACTAAGCGCCTGCTTAGGCAAGCACAGGGGTCAGGTCTGATCCCTGGCACCATATGCCTCGCTGATCCTGCCCCCAGAGGTGCTGAGACAGTGACTGAGCCCAGGCATGTCAGATCCCCATATGTGTGTGATCCTCGGTTTCTCGAAGAACACATTGTTTAACACCACAGCACAACCTGCAGTATGTTAAGCTCCAGGAATAACTTCATGAATCAGATTCATATTATTAGTAATTTTTAATTCTTTTCCTTCTTCCTCAAAATTAGGCTTTTACTAGGCTTCTAATGAATTTTCAAATAAGTATGCTGCTTTGTCAGCCACTCTGACTGACAGGGGCTAAGAATAAATCCATTCAATTTGCCTTATGCAGCATTTAATTAAGGATACTATCAATAGAACTTCAGGATGCAGAACAAGCCAATGTGAAGCATTAACCTCAATTATGCCCTCAGGGCCTTAGACTCAGGACCTACTGAGCCCCAGGAGAGGTTTGATTTTTTTTTTTCAGCTATAACAGTCTTTTTCCCATTACAACCTATCAAGAGAGTTGAAAATGACCTGCTTATGGGCAGTATCTGCACCAATAAGTAAAGGAGGCAACTAAGGCCAAAACTCGATGTTATTCCGAAAACAGAGTAAGTCAATGTCTTACTCCCACTTAATGACAACAATTAAAGCAAAGTGATGCAGATTACTCCACTTACAAGATATATGGTTCAATTTTATTTGACTGAACACTAGTCGGTTTGATTAAGCCTCGTGGGCAATGTCACCAAGCACATTTAATTTTCGTACTCAGCATAAACCAGGCCTATTTTAGAATTAAAAGAATATGTGTAATTCTATTGTTTGGAAGACAATATATTTGCTCCACCAAAGTAATTGTTGTGTATTATTGAAGGAAATTTGCCTTTGAGGACAGTTACTACTGTGTCAGAATCAACTGAGCAGTCCTGACATTGTCCACATGAATTGTTCTGTTGTAACAAGATGTGGCTGGAAATGACTGACCTGCCAGCAGGACAGATTGCAAGTCATGACTGCTACTGGACCTAAACAACGCTTGTTTTTCCAATGAGACTAGATGACAATGATAACCCACTATTCTTCCATTCTCTATAATCTGGGTAAATTAAATCATCCATTCCTGGTGATAGAGTTACTGATCTTTGTATAGCAAAAACACCAGTGTTTTCCATAAAAGGAGTTATAACTTCATATTGTCTCTATTAATTGCCTTTTTGACTCCAGACCTTGCTTCTGATGCTGGAGAACACATTTTACAAAATTCTTAGAGGCCTATAATACACCCCTCTTTGACCTCTATTAGCAAATTGCAAAGGGCCCCATAAAACAAAGTCCCCATTTATGTGATTATTTTCTGATTGATACTCCTAAGGGAGTCCAGAGGACAAGGAGCAAAATTAAGCTCTAGTATCCTCTTGGCTCAACTACCACCTGGAGTGTGTAGCTATAGACTGGGCCTGGTTTTCTGTTTGAGGAGACATGATCATCATATTTAAGAATGAATTTAAATTTTACCTTGCTGACAGCTCTGCACTCTAATAATGAGCCAATAGATGCACAAAACAAGTTTCTCTCCACTCTGTATATAGCAATTTTCAGCTTCCCGCTCTAATGATCCAAGTAGTAACTTTTAGTAATCAAATTGCTTTACTAAGTTGGGCAAATAAGAGGAGGCGATGGAGGTAGAGTTAGTTATCATTTTAAGTTGATGTTTAGGGGAGGATTCCAGAATTCAATGATGCCAAATACTTGCAGAGAGAAAAGGGTTGACATTATCAGCAGAATCCTTGACTTTTGACACACTGGAGTGTAGTATTAGCCGCACATGACTCTTCATATGGTACTGTCCATAGTCTAGAAATGATCAATTACAAATAAATGTTTATTTTTGATCTCAATGAAGAATGACACTCAAGGAACAAATGTTTTGCTAGGCCAAAGAAACAATAAAACATGAATATTTATAAAATGCAAAAAGTTTATTACATTGAAATGCCAATTGACTTACGCTGCCTTTTTCTAATGTTTACTGTTTTGATAGTTGTTATAGCCTAACTGACTCCATCTTGACCCCTCAGTCACTATTTTGTTCCCTCCTTGTTGTTTTGTTCTAACTTGTTCCAGTACTCCACCCTCAGAGCCCCGAGTTCCAGGAAAACTAGCTAATTGATCTCAAACCACTGGTCCAACTGCTGTTAAAATTAGCTAATCAACCCCAAACTGCCAGTCCTACTGCTGTTTGTGCAAAAACATACAAATTAGCTGCCCAAATAACCGTTACAAAAGGCGCTAACCAATTATTTTAAAAGTTACTCCAATGTAACCAATGCGATCTGCTTCTGTACAAAGCTTGCCTCATTCCCCTTTCCCCTCCCTGGTTTGCGGTTTTGAAGCTTAAATACTGCTCCTTGTAATGGCCCAGAGCGCCTCTTTGCATTTCTGCATAGAGACCGCTGCAGAGTACCTGCTAAAATAAAGCGCTTCCTTGATATTTAGACTTGTCCAGTTGTCATTTGATTTTTGAGTTACAACAATAGTTAAAAGTGGGAAAATCGTGTAGGAATAATGGAGCTTCTATAAAGCACAGATGAAGATGTTTTTTATTTATGATGCTAAGCTAGTTTCTGAATAACATAGGGGAAAAACAGATAAAAGAGGAATGTTGCTTAAAACTTGTGACGGCTACGTGTCGGGCCACGTGACGCCCACCCCGAGAGTCCCCAGTGAAGCAACAGGACGTTAAAAAAAAAAAAAAAAAACCTCTTCTTGGGGGGCAACACTGAGGGTAGACAGAGGGTTATTTTCTTAAAAAAAAAAAAAAAAAAACTTGTATGTTTCCATCATCCTAATTATATAAACCTAGGAAGAGTTAGTCTATTTTATTTTATTTCTTAGTAAATGAGCATCCTACAGAGCATTAGGTGGGGTATTTTTGTTTTGCTTTTTGTGCTACCAGTGATCAAACCCAAGACCTTGCTTGTGTCAGGCAGGCAGGTGTATGTGCCACTGAGCCATATCCTCACCCCAGATGGCTTTTTTACACTCACATCAGAATCACAGAAGTTTTTAAGTTTTTAAATTCAATGTCAAGTACATTCTGTTTATTTTCCTTTATTTTTGTCTATCCTTCAGGCAGGTGTGAAAGTGATTCAGATTTATCATACACATTTGATTATAACATAATTAAATTTTTATGTAAGATACATCAAAGTAAAATAGGGATACAGTGGAATCAGGTTAAATGTTATTTATAAAACCTAAATAAAGTGCTGGGAAAGAATAATTGCTCTAAAATTAATGTAAACAGTAACTTGTAACTAAACACAAATGAAATTGCTACAGAAGAAATTAAATTTTGTGATACAAAATTGAGATAAAGACAGTCCCCAATATTATTTTTTAAATGCATTTAGTACAGGTCTACAGGGTCTCACTACACAGATTGGGCTTGTGGTGTTCCTTCCTGTTTTTCCACATTTTAAGCACTGCAATTACAGGCACACCCCAACATGCCCAGTCTCAATGGCCATCTCAGCATACCCCAGGGTCGGGGCCAGCATGGCAGGCCAGGGATCAAACCCCTGACCCTTGTGTTTGCCTAAGTAAGTGCTTTAATCCACTGAGCTATCTGACCAACCCTGACTGTCCTGTTTATTATGGTTTTACTTAACATGTTCAACTCCATGATGATTCAAAGCCAATATGTATTCAGTGGAAACATATGGATCATATTTTGAATTTTGATCTTTTCTTGTCCCATAAATATCCTAGAGCTCTCTGCTAGCAATGGTAGCAAGCTATGGCCTCCTGTCCCCTGGAGGATCAGGAGAATAAACAAGATTAATGTGATACACTGCTATTGTGCAGTGGATACACATTTCTGGTTAACAAATTGCTTTAGATCCCCAATAATTTATCATAAACGAATCACCGTGATAGATGTTTTTGCCTAACTACAGATTAATGGATTTTCCTGAGTATATTTGAGTCCAGTATGGTACTCAATAGTTAGATGTATTAAAAGCATTTCAACTTGGAATGTTTTTGATTTACCATACTTTTTTTTTTTAGTTCAGTGTCAAGTGGCTTTGCAGTTTACTACAAGATAGGAAATCTCCCACACCCCTATTAGACTTGCCCTAAGACTTCCTTAGGTCTGGATGGCATCTCTTCCCCATACCAATTAAGCTTAACTGAGTTAAGCTCCTTAAAATGTCAAGTAAAATATTATAAATTGAACTCACAAATTAAATTGTAAAGAATTTATTACCTTTTATGATTTTTCTTCCTATCTAAGATCCTTGAATATTCATTTATTTAAATTACCATCTTGACCCTTATTAAAATTCTAAGTTCTCTATTAGAATTTCTAATTCAAATATTTCTAATATACAGTGTCTATTTTATTTTCAAAGAACCATTTAAATTAAAATTTTATTATAATTAATAACGTCTTAATTTTATTTCATTTCATTTCATTTTTTGCAATATTCCAGCTTGACTTTATTATCACTTTGTTTACAGAAATATGTTCTATTTATCAGCATTATTCTGGAGTGTTTATTATATTGTATATAATTTGGGTAAGGTAACACTGATTAAATGTTATTGGTTTTAAAATCTTATTATTTGACTTTAATTTATTCGATTCTAAATTGTACACTCTTAATTATTTATTGGGAGTGGGGAATTGGGGATGGAAGGCAACGACTCAGAACTGGGTCTTCATTAAGTGAGTCCCACATGTTCTTACTAGGGTTAATTACCTTTATATAAAAGCAAAAGTACAAAAAAGGAGCACAGTAATGCTAATAACAGCATGTAGATGAGAGGCTTAATATTTATTACAAGTCATTTATAAAGCAATTTAACATTATCTTTGAAGTTGTATATTACTCTACGAGGCTAATTATGGTCATAAGTACATGAAAAGAAAGTAATACAATAGAAGGTCTGTAAAGGCCAATCACTGTAGTGCTGTTTCATAAGAATAAAAACAAGGGAACATCTCAAATGTTTTCTGGTTTGAGATGACTGAAAAATTTGGTCATGGAATATTTGCATATCATAAAACTATATTTTTGTTAAAAGAATTAAACCAGCTACACGCATAATATGTATATATAAGTAATAAATTGAAGTAAGAATTCAAAGTCTACACACAATATTGTGTCATTTTATGACTCAAAGGGTTACAAATCTAGTTATTTTTATATAACTTAAATATGACACAGCTATTTTCTTAAAAATTAATTAGAGAGCTAGTTATCGCCAAAGTGAAAAAAAAGCATGATTCAGAGTAAAAAGGTGGTGTTTGCACTTGCATAGATATTTTTCTTAACCATGCAAGTTTTGAAAAGGAAAGTAGTATATTTATTAGATTTTAATAAGGCTTATGTATTAAATATGTATATCTCAATGCATGTAGTGGGAAATAAACACTTCAGTACAATAATAAGCTTAAAGAAAATAAAAGTAATGTCCACTTATACATTCATTTTTGTATTACACCTGTTACAGCCTACACATTATCAGTCACACACTTTAAGGAAAAGTGGCTAAAATTGAAACCTTAGCCTTGGAGAAATTACCTTCCATCAAGCTTTTAGAAGTTTAAAGTAGTAATCAATTGTTTTTACCTGACAGCTAAGCAATCATGAAGCCTAATTATCATGATGGAGAGGCCCAAAACTTGCATAAAATCTTACTTTGGCAAAACCATGTTTTCCTTGATGGCCATGGCCTTTGCTACCCATTTCCAAGGTACCATACACAGTCTCCTGCCAGGCAGTGCAGGACAGGATTGCTCTGGGAATTCAACAAAACCATTTTGTCTTATTTTGGAGTACTTTGATTGCTGTTTTGCTTTGGTTTTTTTTGTTTTTTGTTTTTTGTTGTGTGTGTGTGCGTGCGTGTGTGTGTGTGTGTGTGTGTATCCGTAAGTGTGGTACTGAGCGTTGAACACTGGATGCACGTATTTTATACTTTATTTCTTGAGATATGGTTTTGATAAGTCATTAAGTAGCTCAGCCTAGGCAAGAAAATTCTGAACTTTCTTAGTCCCCCAGAATGATTCTCTTTAACATAATAATGATAGGTATAAAAGATGAAATGACTTATTTATGATAATGGCAAATGTTATGATTAAAAAAATGACTACGATCACAAAAGTGAATGCAATTTGGCATTTGAAACACAATAAACATTAATTCTTAATTAAAAATTTATTTATATAGCCCTAGGCAGGTCTTATAAATACATAAATTTTCTCTCCAGAAATCTATGAATCGATAACATGTAACCATTTGAGCTCGTTGAATTCATAGAATTGTTAATAAGGCTTAACAGTATTTTATAGTTTAATAAGGAATATAGTTCTTACCTAGTTATGATTAAATTTTAAGCATAAATATTTAATATACAACAAAAATAAAATTATTATTTTATGTATTTTAAAGTCATAGATATCAGACTTTTTACCCTAAGTATAAAAATTTGATAGAACAATGTATTAATTACTAAATATTGATATTCCTCAATAAAATATTTGAATATTCTAACTTTTCTTTGGAATAATTTAATAATCAAACTTCTTGAAAATACCATGAAGAATGCGCGTTCTCAGCCACAGCTCTAGGCCACTGGGGTCCACCTCAACAACAACCATCCAATATCAGAGGAGCTCTATTCTTGGACAAGTATAAGCTCTTCTGGTGAGAAGGTAATGGATAATAAAATCATGCAGTTGATTTCCAAAAGACATGAGAGAAATCAATATATTTTATCACACTCATTTATTTTATATTACTTAAATGAAAAAATTTCTTTTATTTATATTTACATAGAAAACATGAAGTCTTAGAATGATTTAATGCATACAATTAAATTCATTAGAGAAGTTATTGCTATAAGCTACATTATAAATATTTTTAAAAATGAACTTCTAAAGCATAAGCTGAAGATTGAAATAAATCTTTTGCCAATCAAATTATAATAAATTCAACTATGTTATATCATTACTTTAGATACACTTGTATTATTATTTCTGTTGTATACTGTGATCTATGATCTACCTCCGAAGCCTAACTAGATAGGAGGAGTACTCATACTTAGATGTTTCTGATTAAATAGAAAATACAGAAAACTTGTATTACAACAGAGGAGAGATATTAGAGGCTCTTTTATAAAACAGCACATGGTATAATAAAAGATGTATGGTTTGACTTTGCATTTCTAAATGAATACAAAAATCATAAATTATTTATTTAAAATTATAATATATTTTTGTATGTTATTGTTTGTGTTTAATTACCCCCAAAAGCCTCAAATAGTCATGGGGCAGACTTCTAGAGTGGTGAATAATTCATGATCCACTGGGATTATGGGTGTAAGTGCTGCAGGGGTTATGGGTGTGAGTACTTTACCCAGCCTCAGGTGGATAGCCTTACCCTAAGGGAGACAGACTTGCTCTCTGCAGCCATTGTTGCCCCTGCTCCTGCCCTTTGCTCTCTTGCTCTTTGCTGCCACTATGAATGATTGCCCACTGCCACGTACCACTCTGTCTTGGAGCTAGCAGAGTATGGACTGAAACCCTCACAGATTGCATGATACCTAAGCCTTGCCTTTCTTCAGTTCAGGTGTCGGGTACTTGTCCCAGCCATGAGAGAAGAGTAACCAAGACACATATTTAATATTTAAGCCAAGTTCTCACTGTCTTAGAATAATGCCAACAATTTACTGTTAGTGTGGATCTAGAGAGGGTTATTTTAGACCATCATTACTAATTATTCCATTCTATTTTCCTTCACATTATTTAATCAGCTCCTAACTATAGCAATGCAATTTCCCTTGTTACAGAAAGTTGTCTTCCTTTCAGTGCAAATGGTTGCTACAAAATCAATGTCTCTTACCTCTAATTAAATGAATTAATGGATTTGGGGCTGAAAAAACTGCTATGCATTCCTCACAAACTTTTCTGAGTTCCCTTTCAATAATGGATTATCTGATGAGCAGTGACAGAGGAAAGCTCAAGGAGATGGCCCAGATAACACAATGGACATAAAAATATTGCTTAACTTTGGTCATCTTCCTGCTAATGTTTCTGCTGGAGGAAATTATTAGGTTGAACACTCATAATAAAGTAGAACTACTTTCACTGTGAGTCCAGGATTTATCTTAAACTTTAAAGAGAGTAATCAGTAATTCACATAACTTCGAATGCTTTTTCATTCTTTATCTCACTCAGTATATGACTGGGATATTTATTCTGAAGTAGTGTTGATGAGACATATATATATATAGCAGTCATGATCAAAACATGTGCATATTTATATTTAAAAACTATTACCCTAAAAGGCGCATTGCATTACTTCCATGTAAAGTACTCCCTTTATTGCAGCCTATTCTCGGCAAAGTGCTTCAGCTAATGACATTTGCATGGGTTCTTTCCAGTGATGATGCCCCCTTGACTGAAGCACTTTCCACCAGGTCCACAGGTTCAGGATCCCTGCATCTCGGTGTTACTACACTGGAGAGCAAGCCTTGAACATATGAAGCATGGGAGGATAAACCACAGCATCTGCACCGTGCTCTCCCTCAAAATACATACAAATATATGCAGATATCATCTCTAGTTACCTGTGCAGGTAAACTCAGTAGATCGCTTCATATGGCATTTGAATTTTTGTTACATGCTTTTTCACTTCACATGGGCTCAGGTTTTATTCATGTTATGAGCATCCGTCAGAATTTCTTTGCTAAGGCTAATATTCTGCATGTAGACCAAGCAGATTGATCCAACTACAAATCTATGAATGGGCATGTGATTTGCTTCCACATTTTGGTTACTGTACATAAAATAATTGTAAAAGGTACAGTACCTGTGAAGCATAATAAAGAGCAAAGCATGACAGAGGTCTTTAAACATGCTTCATTAATTTGTACCAACATCGGTGTTTATGTCCATCTGCCTGATCTTTTTGTCAAGAGTTGTGCCTAATGCAGTCACATCAGTGCTTGAAAGGGTATATTTAAAGAAAATTAATTATATGA
>PVKA01041845.1:0-17814 GCA_004027165.1 Ctenomys sociabilis
TTTTTTTTTTTTTTTTTTTTTTTTTTTTGTATTTAGGACAGAGTGTAAAGGGTGTACTGCATAGATCAGACTTGTAGTGTTCTACTGCTTACAGCCTTCCAAGTGCTGGGATTACAAGAGTGTGCCACCACGCCTAGTCTCAATCACCCCCCAGGGGCAGGGCCAGCATGGATGGAACCCTCAGCCCCTGCATTTTCCTCAGCAGATGAGGTATTTGGCCAGCCCAAGATATAGATCTCTAGGAAGCTTCCTTATGTCCCTTAACAACCAGGCCCCTCTGCTGATTTCTAACCATAGCCTGTTTGATCAATGCAGGTCACTGTAATAATTGCTTCTTAAAAAATATATTAACTGAACACAAATTGTATCCTCTTTTGTGTTGGTCCACATTTTGTGTAACATTGGTACACAGTTTGTGTAACATTGATGAGATTCATGCATTCTGCGAAATTCTTTACTACTGTGTAATCTTTCCATATGCAGATACCAATTTTGGTCATCAGCTGATAGATGCTTATGTTTCCAAGTGTTGAGAGCTATGAATACTGCTAGTATAAATATTCACATACAGATCTTTGTGCGAACATGCTTTTGTTTCTCTTGGGTAAGTACATAGGGAGGTATATAGGGATGGTCAGCCTGTAAGACACTGCCATCCTGCCTTCTCTGTACAAGTGCTTCTGTCTCTAAGGTATGAGACTAGCTCCACACTCTCCCAATGCTTATCACTCCATTGCACTTTTTTTTGTCTGTCTTAGTGTATATGGCAAAGTATCATAATGATTTTTGTTGACATTTTCCTCATGGGGAATGATATTGAACTCTTCATGGTCTGTTGATAGTTATTCTTTGTATATGGTGTGACATAATGGTCAGGCTTCATTCCTTCCTTCCACCCATCCCCTATACTTGGTCAGTTGGTATAGTGTTCCTTTCTGGGAAGACTATGATTTCTCCATTAAATTGTCTTGCCACTTTGTTGAAAACCAGTTGTCCCTGTAAGTGTGCATCCACTTTGAACTGTGCTTGGATCCTCTGGTCTGTGTGCCTAACCTTCTTCTAGTTCTGCATTTTTAAATGTAGATTTAAGTACCACCCGCCTTTTGGCCTTAGCTAAGAATTCACTCTCTTAATAGGTCACTCTGTTTTCTGTCGTGGCCTCTGGACGTGTTGCGACTTCCTGTTAGTTCGAACTAGGAGCTGCTTCACAGGGGAGAGATTGGCTGACAGGAACATGGGCAGGCAACGCCACCTTTCCCGTAGGCATGTGGGCTCCTCTTGTGGATCCACATGGATACTGAAAGCAGACCAGAGATGCCAGAGCAGCTGTCTGTCCTAGCCTTGGGTCCTTAGATTGCAACTGGTACTGTGTTGTGGTGTCCACAGCCAAGGCAATGCCAGCTGTAACCAACCCCGCACATTTGCTTTCTGTGTTTTCTTGTAGCAAGAGGAAAAGTTGTCACTTGCTTGTCTTTCCTATCACTTTAAATTGCAACTTCGTATTTCATACAAACAGCTGTTTGTAGAATTCATGCAACCCCCTCAAGAGTAGACAATTTTAGATGCATTATATACAAATGAACCCAAGTATACTTACCTGCCTACCTTCGCCAGCCTGCAAACCTGTCCCCCAGAACCACACTGAGTAGGCAGAGCCTGTGAAAAGAGCTGTCAGCCAGACCCACCAATTTTATGACAAAAAACCCAAAACTTATTTGGCTGTTAACCACTGAGGTTAAAAAGCAGCACTTAAAGGCATGTGTATCATTAGAGTGTGTGATATAATAAATAAATGAATTTAACAGATGCCTGCATGTGTTGAGCCCCTACTGTGCTCTTGGTCTTGTTCTAAGCAGCGGGACTCCAGTTTTGTGGTAACACAGACCTGTCATTCCAGGCATATACCGTAAGAAGGGGACAGCTAGTGGGTAAAAGTAAGATAACGGGAGGCAGTGTTGAGGACCATGAAAAGACACAGCAGATGAGGAGAAGCCAGGGAAGAAGTTGAGGTCCTTTTAGTGTGTGGATGTGACATTAAGCATTTTTTCTTTTAGATGAAATGTCTATATTCAGTGAATTTAAAGGCACCAATTAAATGAGCTTTTGGATTAGTGCTATAGTTTTGGGAAGCTTTGTTTCTTGTAAAAGTTTGTGGAGTTGAGGCCTTTGTTTAAAGAATCAGAAGAGGTGCTGGAGAGATAGCTCAATAGAATAAGTGCTTGCCTGGCAAGCACAAGGGCGTGAGTTCAATCTCCAGTTCCACCAAAAACAAACAAAAAAACAAAAACCAACTAAAGAATCAGAAGAGGAAACACACTGAAATTATAATAGATGGGAATTAGCTCCATTTAGCCATTCCACAGCTCATGTATATTTCAGAACCTGTGCTGATAAATATGTACAATTTTGTTAATAAAATAAACTGTATGAAAGAGAAGCATGTTCTCTTCCCGGAGGCTGGAGTGTGCTCGTGTCTGTACAGCGGAGGCCTCCTTGCTCTCTCCTCCTGGTCCGCAGTCTGTCTGGCAGGGCTTATCTTTGCACTTGGGCTTTAGGCTCATGAACGGGTGCGGTTCATCTTTTGTTTTTCAGATGGTATGATTTGAATTTGAGGAAGCCCTATGCGAACAGATGGTTAAATGCTTAGCGTGTTTGGATCTTCATTTTCTTTCTGAAAGGGGTCTGACGTCTTGTCTCCACGCACTACACCCCGCTCTCACGCGTGGGCCTGCCAGGGCTGCTTGTGCCCATCCTGTGGGGTCCAAGAGTGCCCTTGAGCTTGGGCTCCCTGCTGCTCATCCAGCTGTTTCTCTTCCACTCAGTAGCTGCCTTCTGTGGTCTCCCCTGGGGAGCCGTTTCTGGGGTTGAGGCTCTTAGTAGGAAGAACGACAGGTAGGCTTAGCTTGGCCATTACTGAAGATGGCGAAAGGTTCGCTTAATTTCCTTGCGCGTATGTTTCTGAACCGTAAGATGGGAGACACCGCTAGTACCTGCTGACTGCATAGACCAGTTGTGAGGATTGAGTTATTTGAGGTTATTTGTGTGCCTGCATTCAGTAACCACTAGCTACTTTACCAGTAGTAGCCTTACTGGCCAATGTTTAGGTGTTGAGGTATTGTGAAGTGAACGAGGGCCTTCCCACTGAGCTACATTTCTAGTTAAAAAGACCTTTAAAATTTTTTTGATTGTGAGACTTGATCTTGCCAAGTTTTCCAGGCTAGTCTTACATTTGTGATCCTCATGTCTCTGTGTCTCCCAGATACTGGGATTACAGACATATGCCAGCACTCCCAATTTTTTTTAAAATCCTTTTTTAGCTTTTATAATGTATGTTTGTTTTACCACTAAACTAACCTTCTAGCCCTTTGGTGGAAGATTTTTTTTAAACTACTCTCTATATATCCAGCACTAGGCAGATTTAAAAAATAGTTGGTAAATGCTATTCTAGTACATGCATTAACAGTAGAGCATCCAGAGATGCTGGGCTGGTTGATGTGAGGGATTTGCATGGAAAAAGAGAGGGGGAAAAAGGACACCGGGTTGCTGGGTTGTGTGTGTGTGTGTGTGTGTGTGGCTCAGCCCACCCTGAGGGTAGGGCTGTCGCAGCATGTGGTGCCCGGGATCCAACCCATGCTCTGCATACTTGCCTAAGCTTAACTAAGCAGGAGCTTTAGACTGATGAGCTATCTTGTTGGCCCTGTTTGTTTTTTTTTTTTCTTTTATGGACTCTTGTCTGCCTGTCTGCCTGTCTGCCTGCCCATCTGCCTGCCTGCCTGCCTGCCTGCCTGTCTGTCTGTCTCTCTCATTTAGTACTGGGTCTCACCACAGAGATTAGACTGTAGTGATTCTCCTGTTTTCAGCCTCCCAAGAGCTGGTATTACAGGCACACCACATTCAGTCTCAGTTGCAGTCTCTACAAGCCCCCCCCACGTGGGGTAGGGGGTGGGGAGGGCTGGGGGGCAGACTGGGATTGAACCCTAGTCCCTGGGCCCTGCCTAAGCAGGGGCTTTAATCCACTGAGCTCTCTAGCCAGCCTTTTTCTTCATTAAGTGTAGATTAATTTAGCGACTTTTTTTCCTCATAGTATTCTTCAGTTATGTTTAGCTTAGTTTAAGTCCTTAGCCTCTGCTTCCCAGTAATTTCCCACTTAATAAAATACAGGTAAAGATAACTTAATGGTTAAAGTGTGTGGCTGAGTCTTAAGACAAGAGGATTGTAAGGATAAGCTAAGCAGTGTGACTTTATCCTTGGAGGAATAAGCATAAAATCTGTGTTTAGAGAGGAAGCCATTTTAGGAGGGAAACCTCAGAAGACAAGGAGGAAAAAGACTGCCGGCACCTGCCAGCCTCCCCACTCTGGGAGCAGCTGGTGCCACCGTGTGACCATCCAGGCCTGCAGCCTGCTCAGCACACAGCGCGGGAGGATGAGCCTGGGCTCTCTGGGTCTTAAGAAGAAGAGTCTCTCTGTCTTGAGTTCACTACGATCTGTGTGCCAATGGAATCGATTTTTAATGGTGCTGGGATTGAACCCAGGGCCTGTGTGCGCTTGGCAAGCACTCTGCCAGTGAACTCCGTACCCAGGCCATGCTGAAATCTTCAAACCAGAAAACCATTATCCTTAGGTATTTGCATATGGTAATATTTGTGGACATCTTATATAAGCACAATATTCAACAAAATTAGAACAGAAAACATGAATGCAAATATATTTGTTTTTAGGAGGCTGAGGCAGGAGAACTGCAAAACTGGGCAACTTAGACACTTAGTGAGAATTTGTCTCAAAATTTAAAATAAGATAAAATAAAATAAAGTAAAATAGAGCTCTTGGGGTTCAGCTCAGGGCATTGGTTCAGCCCCTAGCTGCCCCTGACCAAAGAAGAAAGGTTATTTATGTATGATAATTAATTTGCATAAAGCTAAGAGCTGGGGATGTGGTTCAGTGCTGGAATACTTCCCTAGCATGTACAAGAGCCTGGAATTGATGTACAGCATTAACCCCCTAAAGTAGATAAAATCATCAAATAACCCAGTAACAATTTTAACTTTGGTCTCTTGCTTAGAAATAATTGATTTTCCTACTCTCTTAAAGATTTGCTTGTAACTGGATGATTTCTCTACTTAATTGTAGTAACAGTTGAAGTAGAAGGGCATTATCTTATTAAAAAATTAATAGGAAAGTAACCCTTTCCTAGGGTTAAGTCTCTTTGAGATTCATAGAGAGTGGCAGTGAGAATTAACCACAGAGATGAAAGTTCCGGCTTGTTTTTTTAGTGCAAGGTTGCAAACCCCAAGTCTCGTATGTGCTAGGCAGCCACTGTGCAATCAGCTATCCTTGGCCCTGGTAAACTTCTAACTTGCTAAATATTCTTCCTTCTTGATTTCATTGTTCTTTGTCCTTACCTACTTTTAAGTACATTATCTGATAATCTGATGTTTCATTCCATTTTTAATGTTCATTTGAAACTTCACAAAGAAATTTAAGATTGCATTATTTGAAAGATTATGTTTTTATTATGTCTTGCAGTTGCTTTTAAGGAATGATTTGAATAACTCACTGGCTTTCTGCTACACTGACTAACTGAATATTCACAAGGATTTTCAACTTGCACCCAGTGCTATGGGCGTGCTGTGCACGCGTCACACCGGTGGGCCCATTCCCAGCCCCTGGCACACATTTAAGTCAGGCTTCAGCTCCTCTCGAGCACATCGTCTCTCCCAGTTGTCACCAAGGTAGTACATGGGGACATCTATTTATATTATTATCTCAGAGTGCTCAGTCACGCCATGCAGCTGACACAAATGTGCATTGATGTATTTTAGGGAGACTAGTAAAGCTGTATATTGACTTTCACGTCAGCTGTGTAGTGCAACTATTAAATTTATAGATGTGTATTTCTGAGGAATTATCTTTTACCATATAACAGTTAAAAATCAGAGTGTCAAGAGCTGGCGAGATAGCTCAGTGGACTAAGTGCACCTGCTTATGCAAGAACAGACTGGGGTTCAGTCTCCAGCACCACACGCTGCACCGTCCCTGTCCCCGGGTGTGCTGAGCACCGAGACCAGGCATGGTGGCGCAGGCCTATAGTCCCAGCAATGGGGAGGCTGAAACAGGAGGATCACTGTGAATCTGAGCTGTGTATCAAATATATTTTTTAAAAATCAGAATATCAGAATGGAAAGTACTAAAGAGATAACCTCATCTACTACAGATGCTTCACGTACAAAAGAAGGGGGCTCTCAGACCACATGGAGGCCTTTGACCTTCAACGGTGACAGTGGCGGGTTGGGTCTGAAGCTCAGTGGTGCCTCCGGATTCTGAGGGGTTATATTGTTGCCCCTCATCGCCAGTTGCACCAGAGCAGCAAGGGACTTGAACTAGTCTTCCATCTAATCTAACGTTAACCTCATTTGTTATTATTTCAATGAGTGATTGTACAGTGATATACTTTAATCAACATTTTACTTTATGACTGTTACTCAGAGTTAGGAATTTGAATAAAATAAAGGCTAGATTTAGATTTCAAAGGCAGCTTAGCTGCTTTACTTAGTAGAAAACATATATTTGCATAATGAGACATCTTTGAATGTAAAGAATGATTTTATTGGTGGCATTTTAATTTTTCTGTGCAGCCACTGTACATTTTCCTTTATGCATGCTCTGCGCCCATTTTCACAAAGGTGATGCTTTCCTTTATGTCTTGGGCCTTAAAATTCCATTTATACAGAGCTATCTATATGCAGACTGCTTTGAGACTATAATTTTCTCTGTACGAATTTCTCGTAAGTGTCCTTATAGTAGTACTTAATCTTTTATCATATTCAGATGAATTATTCCAACATTATTTAGTTCACTTTTCATGATTGGGTAAAATAAATTGGAAATTAGGTGTTACCAAAAATATCTCCAGATGGATTTCTCACCAGTTACCCCTTTTTAGGGACATGAAATAGGAATAAATAGTATGAGGAGGAAATTATAAAATAAGTGCAACAAAAGTAACTTAATTGTCTGAATAGCATTCCTTTAAAACTAGCATTGGCTGACTTTTCAGATATCTTGTGTAAGAAATTTCTTCAGTGTTAGAAGAAACATCATGTTCTACGTATTTGAGATAGGTAGGGTCAGTTTTCTTTCCCCCTCCTGAGTGCTCTCTTTCAGAGCCCATGAAGTGTTAGATCAACCACTCAGTGACCTTCCCTGCTCTTCAGAGTCCTGCTGCCCGGCATCCCGTGTGCCAGCTTGGGGTGCAGTGATAGCAGCAACCACCGTACATTTTCCAGTGCCGTCCTGAGTATAACCAAGCATGGTGAAGCACACTGAATGAAGTCTTCTGAGTCGACAGTTGAAAAATCCTTGGCAGAAGTACCAGACTTTTCATTTAACTTCAGGTTTCTTTGTGTTTTTTGTTTGTTTTTAATGCTAGTTGGGTAGGGCTACAGGAATTACATTTCAGGTTAACTTCCTTTTTCTAAAAACTAGCTAAACTTGTCCAAGCAGTAGTTTTAGTTCAGCTATGATTTTGACTTTGGTTTGTTTCTTGAGCAGTGGTTTCAGTCATTAGCACACACCTTAATCACCTGGAGGGCTCATTAACACCCCCATCTCCCCAGGATTCCCTTGAAGAAGGTTCTTGGGGCCTCCCATTGGAGGAGGCTTGGAAGGGCAAGGCCAAAAGCAGGCAGTGAGTTACACTTCTGTGACCGAAGAGATGCAGTTGTGGCTAGAATTGATGGGGAAGTGAGATTTTGAAGCAAACAATTGTTTGCTTTAGGCTTCTGGTTTTTGGCTCTGAAACTTGTGGGACCTTTTTACCAGTACTGAGCATGTGAAAGGATGAATAGACTTGGGGATTAGATGATGCAGCCATGTGCTTAAGAGGAGTTTTCAGTTTTAAATCACAGGCAGAGATAATGACAGTGGGAGGTAGCTGAGAAACCTTTCTTGGGAAGTGTTAGTAGAATTGGGTCAGGACTTTGGAGAATGGAAGAGTGAGAGGTGGGGGAAATCATTACATTCTGGGAAAGTCTTGAGAAGGTAAGCATAAGTGAGAAGACCAAGACTGATTACAATGAATGTAAACCAGTTTAAGGGACATCTGATTCTGTGTATATTGAGCCTGAAAGTTGACTGACAGGCAGTTGTGTATTAACTTTAATTTAAAAGCCAGTTTCCATATTTACTTGCAGCATGTCCTTTCTTTTTCAATAGTTTATATAGGGTGGTTGGGGTAATGTTCTGACGTTCTGGGTGGCATGTGGAAGACTAAGTAGGAAATGGAGACTGTGTGTGTGCTTATGTATGTGCACATGTGTGTCAAATCAAGAGTGGCATATATAAATGGAAGATGTCAAATATTGCATCATCTCGCCTTTTAAAGAAAGATAATACCCTCTACAAATTCTCAGGAGCAAATTATTAACTTAGAGATTATTATTTTTTTCCTTTGGACAGTTCTTCCAGCTTTATTTCTATACATGAGACACATCGCACTGACAAAGTTTGGAAAATATATGCACAAAGAAAAAATTTCTTTTTTTCTAAAGACACCTAAAATTTGTGCATATTTGCAAACTGCTATGTGAAAAATGTCTTAAAAGTTTTTAAAAACTATTCTCTAATTGTAATTATATAGTTTTATCTGAAATGTTAGTTTTCAACTGATATAAATACAGATGTTGTTGCTGGCAGTGGCTGATTGTGCCCAAGGTGGAGATAGACAATGAAGAGATCCCTCTCCTCTACCCCCTCTCTTGGTATGGGGGATGTAGGATGTGTCGTGTGGGGTGTGGGAGTTGAGCCACAGAAGGGCTGAGCTACATCCCTTTGCTTCCAGATGTAGTATATTTACTGGTTCTCTACTGTGATGTACGTACTGAGTTAGTTCTTGCTTTTTGATCTGAGAGTAAATTGTCTATTAATTTCTTGGGGACATAGACTTTGGTTGGGTGTTTGCTTTGCTCATACATTTAATATCTTTTTCCGGATGACAGTTATTAAGTGGCCCTTTCAGCTAAATTTAGGATCTTGGCAACCAGTATAGTTTATCTGATTAGAGGAATTAGGTAAATTCTTAGATTTTCTAAGATAGTGCTATTTTCTAAGATTATGGTTCTTTTCAGAAAAAAATGTGAAGTTTTGTCCCCTGAGGTACCTGTGGTAATGTCTGGAAACATTTCTGATTTCATGACCAGAAAGGGATAGTGGAGTAACCGAGATCTAGGGATGTGTGGTTCAGCTTTCTATTGATGTAACATTAGTTAAGAAAACCACCTAAAGGAAACAAGGTGGATTTTGTACTCATAGGCATGGAGATTCAAGCTAAGTTCTTTTAACTGCATTGGTTCTTTGTGGTGAGGCACAGATGAGAAACATATGCCATGTGGAGCACCGCAGCTTGCTTCATGGCTGACAGGGAGCACACTGAGAGCAAAGAAGGGACCCAGGGACAAGGTAAAGGCCTCGTGGCCCTTCTCCCAGGACCTATCTTTCCTGTAGGTCCTCCCCCCTTCGTTTCTATTATCTCTCAAAGCCCATCAAATTGTGACCCATCAGTAGAATGATCATTGGTGAGGCCAGAGTTGTCCTGATTTGATCATCCTCCAAAGCATTATGGCTAGCGCATTGCTGAGTTGGGGCCCACACCTTAAGTACATGAACCTTTGGGGGATAATTCATATTCACCCCTAATAAGGGGCTAGAAGCAAGGGGAGCTGCTTTCTATCCTGTAATGCTCAGGACAATCTCTGTGTGACAAGGATTATAAAGTTTAAAATGTTAATATTATTGAGGCTTAAAAGCCCTCATTTAAAATTACTGTATATTATCTCTGTTAATATCTCTTTAGCATAAGTAAAATTGTGTGGTTTAGTTTTTTCTATTTTGGGATTATTCAGATAAACATTAAAGAGAACCTTATGTAGCTCAGCAGATTAAAGCACCTGCTTAGGCAGATGAAGGGGCCGGGTGTTCAATCCCAGGGTACTGTGCTGGCCCTGCCTCTGGGGCACGCTGAGATGATGACTGAAACTGGATGGTGTGGTACACACCTGTAATCCTAGCTCTTGGGAGGCTGGAAACAGGAGAATCACTATGAGTCTGATCTACATGGTGAGACACTGAACACACTGTAGAACCTGCCTTAAATACAGAAAGAAAAAAAAAAAACTAGAGAAACTTACCTTAACCAGCAAAATGTGGGACATAAGTGGCATAACAAAACACTTGAGGGCTGATACTGGGGAGGATACTGAATTTTGATGCTGTTCTCAGAGATAGGAGAATAGTTAAGTAGCACCGAAACTTCTGAATGTATGATATGAACAGTTTGTTATGTGTTGTTTTGACTATACAGGGCTTGTGTTACAGACATGTAGCATTTAAAAAATGTTTAAATTATGCCTAAGGAATTTGGGTAATGATGTAATAACTTACAAATAGCCATTTACCTCATCTTATGCTTTACAGAGAACTTTCAGGTACATTGAAAAGGAAATATGTATTTACATTGCTAGGCATTTAAGATATATGTTTAATTTTTGCAAACCTAATGGGAGATACTATCTTTACAATATTCCTTAAGATAAACACCTATACCTTCGGGAAACTGAAAGGCTTTCCCATTTACTCTTGCAGGGACTTACTTTATTAAATTGTGTGTGTGTTTGTTTACTGTGTTGGAAGTGGAATCCAGTGCCTCACCCGAGTGAGGCAGGCGTTCTACTACTGAGCACCTAGTCCCTGTAATCTTATTTATTTGCAGTTCAGGAGTGCTCTTCTGACAGAAACCAAATTTAAAATGGATTATCCGTAGGGAAGTCCATACTTTGCTGTTGCTCTGTGAGAATTATGATGAACCAACAGTTTGAAAAAAAAAAAATTGACAGATAACATTTCAGGATAAGAAATCATTTTTAGGATTAGGAAGGAAGTAAATTATTTTGAAAATACTTTCATTACTATAGAAAATGATGATGATTGATCTAAAACTGGGTCATGGGTTAGTCTGTGAATCATTTAAGTCTTCATAGTTCTTGGCTCTTGAGAAAGTTTTTTAAACTTTTGGAGTCTTAATTTCCTAATCTCTAAATCAGTAGCTAGATTGTTGTGTGGATTAAAGGAGATAATGTAGAACAGTTGACATAATGATTGATATAAAATGCTTAATAAAGGCATTTGCTGTGATTATATTAATTATATGCTTAAGTATAAGATAGTTAAAAAGGAAATAACTGGAAAACATTTCACTAATAATAGTGTCCTTAAGAATTTAATGATTGTTCTGCCAAAAAGTTTAAAAAGTGAATTTTTCAAAATACAGATAAAATAGATCTTTCAGAGGATTTCTCAGGATTTTAATTTGCTATTCAAGAGGATGATATAGCATGTAGAATTTTTCAAAAAAGTTTTTTTGCCCTAAAGTCCTCTTAAAATTTTGTCTCTCCCCCCTTTCTGTTTTGTGGTACACAGTTTGAGAAACATTTAAATGGAAATAATGATCTGGTATAGGATTGTGTTTTAGTGTCGAGAACATTTGTGTTTACAATTGAATTTCATTTTGATTTGCTGAGCGTGGGTGCAAATTGGAAGGATACCTGCGAGATAGCTAGTTCAACATTCTCTTAAATTGTGTCTCTTCAGGGAGGTCAGTGGTTTTGAGCTAGAAATGTCATCTTTCAGGTATTGGGGATTGAACCCAGGGCCTTTCAACTGTGTTCAATCCCCAGTCCTTGTTTATTCTTATTTTGTGATATGGTCTCATTAAATCCTCTAGGTTGGGCTTCAGTTTTCCATCTCCTTACCTTGGGCTTCCAGATTGCTGGATGATATGGATGTGGGTCACCATGCCCAGCTTAATAAAATTTTTGTTAATATTACTAATTTTTATTATGAACTGCTGCTCCTCAGAGAAGGGAAGAGGAATTATATGTTGCATGTGTGTATAAAATATCGGGAGAAATGAGGATACAATCCACTAGTTACTCCCTAGCCTTTGTCTTCCTCCACCTTTTTGCACCCTCCCCACTCCTTCACTGTGGTAGGCTGCTCTTGTCTTCCTATGTGGACCTTCTGAGGTGCTTGACATATTTCTCTTGTTTCTTAACCCTTATGGCTTGGGCTTGAGTTTCCCAGGGCTCAATCCTTGGACTTCTTCTCTGTGTATACTATATTTATTTTAATAAAGGTGATCTCCTTCAGTTGTCTGACTTTATATTTCATTTACGTGCAAGACAACTCCCAAAATTATACGTCCAGTCAAGATTTCTGCTTTGAGCATTGTATTTAAGTATCTAAATTATACTGTTTACCTAATCATTGTTCAGTTTTGTTAATAGTCTCACACTTCATATGAGAAAGGAAAACCCAATATCCCCATTGCTGTGACTACCCAGCATTGTTACTTATAGGAGGAAAGTTAAGTTTCTTAGGTTGAAATCACTTCTATACTCTTCCTTAGTACAGTTTATGTAATTGAACTCCTTTTAATAAACAGATAATACAGAATGGGTCATAATTCTGTTTATGGTTTGCCAGCTAATGGGATATACATACAGGTCTCAAATTTGAAGTCAGATTTATATGATAGCAAGTATATTACATAAAGTGAAAATAATTATAAAAGTTTCAAATTGAGAGAGCTGGGATAAAGCCTGCCACCCAGCTCTGGAGCAGCATTCTTCAGATGTGTTATTTAGGTAGGATTGGTGCCAGGATCTTCTAATGCATGTGCCTACCTCTTCTCTTTAAGTGAAACTCTGCTATTTTTATAGTGTTGGAGAGGTGTGAAATTTAATAATGAGCTATTTTTAACAAGAGTGTACTTATTTGTGATGTGATTGGAATAATATGTTGCTAGGGCCAAACTGTTGAATTTCTAAGAGTTTCTTCTTGCAAAGGTAAGTATAGAAATTAGGTTTATATATTTGTGCCCACTAATTATCTCCAGGGTTGGTGTTGTGATCTCAACTGTCATTTTTATGGTTTCTACTTCGGTCAGATAGAGCTGCATTTTGGAGAAATGGCACATGAAAGCCAGTGAGTCACACATCTCCACTGGAAGGATGTCAAGTGGAATGCAGCTTCACTTTTTAGGATAAAGTGGGAGGGAAGGAAGCATAATTTCAGTCTTTTACTTTCTTCCTTTTAATGTAGCTTTTTTTTTTTTTGAAAGAAGGGAAGAGTGAATGAAGTTTTCTATGAACTCACCTACAACTTTATACATATATCTATTTGACACCATGAAAGACAGAGGGTAGTATTCTATTTTAATGGTGCAATGGATGAACTTCTATTAATAGAACCTCTAGTAATAGAGAATGAAGCCATTCCTGATGGATTACTAATTTTATATATATATATATTAATAAAAAATTATATATATATATATATATATATATATATATATATATATATATATATATATATATTGGTGGAACTGGGAATTGAACTCAGGCCCTTGTGCTTGCAGGGAAGCACTTATTCCACTGAGCCATTTCCCTGGTCCCTATAATTACATTTTGAATAGACATGGCCCCTCTCAGGCCAAGGAGATAGCCTTGATGGTCTAAGCCCCTGCCCAGCAAGCACAAGGAACCAAGGTCAATCCTGGGTACTACATGCTGTGCTGGCCCAGTAACTGTGTGGTGGTGCACACCTATAATCCCAGAGCTGCGAGGCTGAGACTAGAGGATCACTAGGAGTCTGGACTGTGTAGCAAGATCCTATGTCACATTTAAAAAAAAAAAAGTCCCTTTCTTTTCTTTTGAGGCAGTAGTGTTAGAAGTTTTCCTGCAGTATTTCTTAAAATGTAACCTAGTGTACTAGAGTTACTGTCCCAAGGCGTAGGCTTTCCTCCCATTTGGAGACAGATTGTCTCACTGCATATAGGAGACAGATGCTATGCGCTCTGCTCTGAATGGGTCCTGAAATATTGAGTCTTGGAAACCTCATCCCCTGTGCAATAGTGCTGAGATCTAGGACCTTTGAGAGGTAAGCAAGGCTTTGTTCCAGAATGGGTTAATGCTCTTATTGCAGGAGTGGGTAAGTTATCTCCCGAGTAGGCTCTGGTAAGGGGAGGAATTTGACCTTCCCTCTTCCTCCCACTCCTCCCTGTCTTCTGTATAACCCGAGGCCCATCCCTTGACCTGGGCCTTCCCTCCGGAAGTGTATGCAAAACTGATCTGTCTTCTAAATTACCCACCTTGTGGTATTCTCTTCGAGCAACACACCCAGACTGTGCCACCACTGCCTCACCATGAGGACATCTGCTTTGAGTTCTCTCTGTTGTCTCCCCCTCCGGTACACATGCCTGCCTCTGCCTTACCCCATATACATAAAGCAAATGTAAACCAGATGCTGTGCACATACTTCTTTTTGGGACTGCTTATAAAATCATGACTCAGGACATCATTTTTGATATTTTTAAAAAGTGCTAGCAGGTGGTCAACAGAATAAGCAACAACTGGTGAACAGAGATTACTTAGTGGCTTGGATGAGGACCAAGTATTTAATGAGCTCAGCTTCTCTAATATCAACTAGTTTCCCAAAAGGCAACACCCAGGTCAGCTGGTGCAACCCAGGGCTGGGCAGGGCTGGGCCTCTAGAAGGATTCCATGCCTAACTCTGGGAAGCCCTCTAGGGAAGTGGAGGCCTGAGGTCACAATCACTGAGTGAACTACACTTGTTTTGAGGAAGGAAGAAGCACAGCAGGGAACTTATTCTGGTAGCAGGGAGGAGACTAAGCTGGGTAGGTAACTTTGCTTGAGTCCATTGTAGACTTTCTAGGTCTTTGCTTAGCTGGGATCACCCAGACTGGAGGCTTTGAGTCCTTATGGGATGTCTTACCTTTTCAGTGACAGACATTCTGACTATCAGAAATCTAGCATGTGGTTTTAGTCACCTTTCTCCATGCAGTGGTTCCGTCAGGGCATTGTATTTGGTCTAAACTGAGGTTGACTCAGGCAGGATGGGGCTGGGCTTGGGCCTTGGGCAGAAGAGATACTTCTGGGATATGGAGGGTTTAGCTCTTGAGGATTATAAGGTTGGGGCAGAACACAGGAAATTGGGCCTTTCATGGTTACAAATGAGAAAGTGGCTGTATTTTGGAGAAAAAAGGCTACAGGGACATGGAGAACAACAGAAAAACTGGAGATTTGTGTCAAATCCTGTGAGGCTTAATTCTTCTGGAGGCAGATATCCTTTAACCTTGGTTCTGCTGAGTTGGCCAAGGAGTGACTTTAGGTGCTAGGTAACTCTTCAGAGCTTGGCTGTGTTGGGCCAGTGATGGACTCTAGAATTCAACCACATGTTGGGATGGCACTAACTCTACAGTGTCTTAGAGGAGCCCACAGGTCAGCTGTGTGTGGGCTCAAAGTTATGACTCTGCAGGGAGATTTGAGAAAATTTTTGGTGCAGCTATTGACCACAGCTGCTGCACACAGTGGTAAATCAAAATCTTATTCCTTAGCATTTTGTTCTCAAACTGTGTAGCCAGGTATGAGGGAGATAAGCTTCTGTTGCTATAGATATATTTTTTCTTTCACATGTTGAGCTTTTGGATTTGGCCTTGGTACTAAGGATGGGCAGGGAGGGTTGGCTTACGCCAACATGGATGTCTAGGTAGAGGCATAAAACCACTTTTGTTTGCCTTGCCCTTTGACTTTGTTCAAGAAATAATTTATTATCATTGTTTTTAAGCCCTCCATCGCAAGAGGGAAAGGAAAGAGTGTCATGAAAGAGTATTATGAATTATTTTGTAGAATATCTCTTCTGGGGAAAACTACACTTAAGGAAGAGTTGGCCGTCTTCTGGCCATTCCTCTGTCCCTCAGTGGCTTGGTTTAGGCTGATCATTGAGAGATAGCTTTCAAATGTCTCATTTTCTCATTCGGCCTGGGTTAAATACTTTATCTCTCTCTTTGGAGCCTAGTGAGGCTGGAACTGTTGTTGTGTTTTCCAGGTGAAGCTTTGGAGATGGATAGGTAATGTGATCGGGCTCTCTCAGCTAGGAAAAGTAGAGCCAGAATCCAGGCAGGAGGGTGATGCCAGAGCCCTTGTAGCTGGCTGCCTCTTAATGGGAAGACTAACAAAGCATCTCTTAAGGACAGCCAGAGAATCGACGTGGAGTTTTTATTTCCTTGGTCCTTTGGTTAGAAGTTCTTTCCTGAGTGATTCATATGTGTCTTTTAAAATTTCAGAGATTTAAAATCAATTTAAAAAGGATCAGACTTAGAGATGCCTGGTTATAGGTAATATCAAGTAGCTGTTAGGATAAGGTGAAGACAGCTGGAAGGGGAGTTCTGTGGGCACAGTTTGGAGGTCTGTGATGGGAACACATCTTCTTTGCTGCCTTCTGTGAGGCAGCAAAGGAACTAGAACTGTGTCATTAACAGTGAGGAAGATTACACCTATGCTGTTATTGGTAGTTCATGAATATTAAATATAGTATTTAAAAGTTAATGAATGAGCTAGAATGAGGGCTATCAATATATTCAAGATAGTAATTTTTAAAATATTACTGAACTATTCTTTCTTCCTGAACAGTAAATTTATGTTTTGATATAAGTATAGATTTTTGGTCTTTTTCATCTGTACTCTGTTTTTAAACTGGCTTTTGATTTTGTTTGTCTTTTTTGGTAATATGTGAATATCAATAAAGTTTGAGTCAAAATTCTTAAGTAAGCTAATCCAACTCAATTCCTTTCTTTGACATCATATAAATACTTATCAAGAGTCGCATGCTCTGGGGCCCTGGTGATGCATGAATTTAATCCCAGCTACTCAGGAGGCTGAGATGGAGGATTGGAAGTTTGAAGTAACTCCAGGCAGTTGAGTGAGACCTGAAAAGGAGGCAGGGCAGGGAACAGTGGTAGAGTGCTTGCCTAGCACTAATGATAGCAACAAAGGTTTCTTGAGCTATTATCATTTCAGCTTTTTCTCACGTTTCTGTAAGTTGCAGAAATGTCTGAAGGCATCTGTGTGCCATAACTGTGCATTTTAAAATACACATTTGGATGTGATTTCATGGGAGCATGTCCTATTTTAAGGGCCTTGGGATATAGCAGTGAACAACTCCACATAAACCTTTTGGGATTCTGGTTGAGCAGAGAAATGTGAAAAATACGTACAGGTAATAGAAGGTTACTTGAAGAAAAAAGAAAAAAAAAACAGGATAAAGCTAGGGAGTGTCAGGCAGGAAGGTTGTAGTATAAATATTGGTGAGGCATGATTTCACTTGGAAGACTTTGTGCACAGAATGAAACCAACAGTTCTGTGACCTCTTGTAATCTAATGTGACTTCCTTAGATCTTTTCACGGAAAATTACAACACCCTAAGGAAAGAGATTATGGAGGATTTCAGAAAATGGAAAGATATTCCATGCTCCTGGATAGGAAGATCCAACATCGTGAAGATGGCCATACTCCCAAAATTGCTGTACAGATTTAATGCAATCCCTATCAAATTGCCACCAACATACCTCCCAGATATAAAGAAATCAATCCTAAAATTTATTTGGAACCACAAACGACCTAGAATAGCCAAGGCAATCTTGGCCAATCAAGACAAGGCAGGAGGCATCACAATTCCTGATTTGAAATTATACTACAAAGCCACTGTGATAAAATCAACATGGTATTGGCAACAAAATAGACCTGAGGATCAGTGGAATAGATTAGAAGATGCAGAGGCATCCACGAAAACACTCAGCCATCTTATCTTCGACAAAGGGGCTACACAAGCTCACTGGGAGAAAGATAGCCTCTTTAACAAATGGTGCTGGAAAACATGGCTTTCTACATGCCGAAAACTAAAACT
>PVKA01041846.1:0-17813 GCA_004027165.1 Ctenomys sociabilis
GGTTTTAGCTGTGCCTGATCAACACAGCTTTCCCACACTTGCTAACCACCATATCTTTTCCCTCATCACGAGGCCAGAGATACATGATGATTACACGCTGATGGATGCTCTATGGTTTGGAGGTCCAACTAGGCTTGACGGCCCTTGAGAAGGCCTGTGGTCTTCTATTGCACAATGAGGAGCAGGTCACTGCCTACAGAGTGGATTATCATTATGTTTCATGCTTCTTGAGCTTCAGCTGCATGCCATTATCCCTAGTATTCTCTCCCCGCCATGTAAAGTGCAGGGTGTATGATAAAGACACTGCAGGGAGATCTACGAGGTTTCCTGTACTCGAGGTCTCCGGGGAGCAAGCTTGGCTGCAAATGGGTTGGTGCCCATCTCCGTGCAAAAGGCACCGGGCGGTACAATTGGGATTGTGAGGATCACTTGCAAGATTGTGAGGATCACTTGCAATTGCCTGACCTGCAAAGGCCCACATCAAGAAAACGGGGTCAAGCCTCTACTCTCACCTGCACAAAATAAAAAGGGGGAGATGTTGGGAGCGGTGCAAGCAGCAGCTCGGGATCACAGGGTAACAATGTAACAGCTTGGCGCTCCTTGTGGGTTCCGCCTTGGTATGTTCGGAATAACAGGAAGTAGAGTGTGGCCCTGCCCTGTCTGTCGATCTGGACAGAATGAGGGGGCTGCCTGGCAACAGAGCAGGATTGGCTGTACACTTGTATGTGGCTGCTGATGATTGGCTTAGCTATACTATAAAAACTGCTGTGCTTCCGCAATAAAGCGAGATCTCCCCTTCTACGAAGAAGGCAAGCTGTGTCTGAGCTTTCCTTGCTGCGCCCGACATTGCTTTTGACTGTTAAACCTCTTAGGTCAATCAACACTGTCAGGCCGGGTGTGGTGGCGCATGCCTGTAATCCCAGCACTCGGGAGGCTGAGGTAGGAGGATTGTTGTGAGTTCGAGACCAGCCTGAGCTACAAAGCGAGCTTAAAGCCAGCCTGAACTGCATAGCAAGACCCTGTCTCAAAAAGACAAAAAAAAAAAAAAAAAAAAAAAAAAAAAAAAAAAAAAAAAAAAAAAAAAAAAAAAAAAAAAAAAAAAAAAATCAACACTGTCAGGGTCATTCTTTTTAGTCTCTAAGTGGCACATCACATCAAGGGGAACTAGCTGGGCATCAGGGCACTGGAATATGTTTCCTTATTCCTATCAGGTTTGTAATACATGTAACTGTCAAGATCTTGGCTTGAATCCAATTTCACCTTTAAAATAGCTTTCCTGGATTTGAAAATATTGGGGCAAAAAAATCACAAAGTACAAGTTTGGACACTGATGCAGTTTAGAGAGTGAGAGACAGAGAGAGAGAGGTGATCCAGTTCATTTACTCTCAAGTTAAAATAAAACAAGACAGTTTTTAGAAATAACGAGTACACTCTGTAAGGTAAATGGAACTGCACTCTTATAAAGTTGCATTTGGATATGGCCTACTTAGGAAGCCAAGAATCAGACTTACAAACTGCAGGAAATCTCCAGGCTGTTAACTGCGTGAAAAACCCCATTGTTAACTGCCGTGGGAATGAACAAAATAATATTCAAAGAATCCAAATGGGCTGGAGAGCTGTTGTCCTTAAAGAGAACACACCCAGAACAGACTGGCTGGTGGTTGCCCTGTAGTCCACACTTGCTTGCCTTGGGGACCTCCAAAGACAAGCTAGAAGCTCATGCACAAGGGACTCAGTGCTTCCGTATCTACCCCATTCCGCTACCCTTCCCGCTTCCCACAGTCATTCACTCCTGCCCCTACAGCTCAGGCTGCAGGCAGAAGAGAAACAGCGCCAGTCTCTTCCAGGAAAAAATACCTTCTAACCTCCTCCTCCTCCTAACCATGACCTGGCTACTTCTGAGGCCGTCTTCGCCTGGACACCCTTTCTCCATGATCTTCTACTGCCATCCCCATAGGCTGAACACTCCTAATGGGAAGCTTAATTTTCATATCAATTCCAATTTTCAGTCTTTTAATTAATGATGTTCCATCAATAAAGTACGTATAAAGATTCCAAAGATCTGAAAACCTAAACTCTGCAGCATTTCTGGTCCTAAGGACGTCCAATATGGACTTGCCAACCTATACTTCCTGCTGCGTGGCTGGGTAGCATTTTCCTTGATCCCCATTGCCACAAGCTGTTTCGCATGGACACCTCCGACACATCCCCACTACCCATCTGCATCACACTCCACCTGCCCACCCGGTCTCCGATTAGCCTCAGCAATAATGACAGCATCTCATCACAAAGTGTCCTTGTTCACGCTCTGGCCTCCTGGTCCAACACATCATTTCTTTGAGCATTTTCTCCAACTGCACCACGTTTTGTCTCCCCAGACCAGGTCACTGTCATAGACTTCTGGATTCTCAGTGTCCCACTTTCTGATTTCTAAGCGCCCTGGTTTCCTGGCTGCCTCTAGAGCCTTCCCCCAAGACTTCAGTCCACTGACTTCCTCATGACACCAGAGGATTCGCCTTCAGCTCCTGCGCCCAGGCTGGCTAATAAGGCACATTATCCGACCAGCTCCGGACCACACCTCATGGTTTGTGCCTAGGTTTCCTCTGGATTCCGGCAAAAACACACATTTACGAGATGCCCTTGATCGCCTCTATGGCTGCACATGCGCAGAACTGTACTCTAGGAAAATTATGAATGGAAGTGGATCATCTAATACTACAAACCATGAAGAATGCCAGGGCAAGCTGATATTAGATTTGGCACTGTGCTAAAATAGGAAGAACAGAAATCTTGTTTTGTTAATGACTTTTAAATGCTTTTTCATTAAGTTCAATGTAGCCTATAGACATTCGAAGGCACTACACCCATTCCAGACCGTTTTCCAATTTTATTATTGATTAGTCGACTTTTAATTACAAAAAGGTGTGGTGTTTTTATATACATTTGTTCCAAATGCACTGGAATATTTTAGTGCAATTAATAATTTCTATTAATGTTATTAATGTTATGAAATAGGTTAAAATGTTAAATCATCTTCATCCACATTATGCATGCTTACTTCAACTGATTTACCTTTTCAATATGCAAACATGCAGTACTGCTAAGGTTTGCTAAGTCTTTGGCATGTCTATATTTATGTTAATTTTAAGAAATCATCTATAGTTTCATTCTCATAATTGTGTTTCTCCCATTTTTGGCTCAAGTTCATGGACATTTATTAAAATCAATTGGGAGAGTTTCCTTACTGCCTTGGACTCCATTATGTATTCCATTTAAGTTTGAGAATATGATTATGAAAGCATCAAGATCGGATTAAGGATGGATTTTTAAACATTCATTAATAATTACTAAGTGTTGGAAATTTTCTAACTTGCTGACATCTTGCCTTTCTTTATATAGTTTTATCATATTTTAGATCTCTAGGAGTAAGTTGTGGCTACATTTTATTTCATAATTTCAGCTGTCTCTTCCTAGCTTATTGTCTTGATCTGTCTGATCAGAAATGCACATGCTACATTGATCTTTTCAATGAACTGGGTCGGGGTTTCACTAATCCTCTCTATGATTTTCTTGATTTTTATTTTATTTCAGATTTTAAACTTATTACCCATTCATAGTTGCTTTGGACTTCTACACTGGTCTTTTTGCTAATGTTTTTAAATAATGTGTTAAATGATTTTTCCCCCTCTGCTTTGACTTATATATTAGAATCACCTTTCAATTATATATATTTAAAAAACTGTTGCATCTTTGAGAGTGGTGGCCTGAATTCCTTCATTACTTTAGGGAGAATTAGCATTCTTATGTTATCAAGACTCCATTCATAAGGCCTTGATTTCAGTGATGCTGAGCCGAGTTCGCATTAAATAATATGCTAGCTTTGGGACTAAGATTTATCATACTACAGAATACTTAGTTACTACTCTTTTAGCATTATAAAAATCCTAAGACAGAAGACTTTTTCAAACTATTTTTGAAATATATAGTATCAACTATAATGGTTTTGCTGCCTGGATTAATGAGTAACTAAGCTGCTGAGCAGAGCGGATCCAAATGGGTTGGACACAGGTTCCCTGCGTGGGACACTGCCACAGAAAAGAAGTGGAGTACAAAGCGGAAGCATGCCCGGAGCACAGCAATTAAAGTCAGCAAGGAATGGATGGGAATCTTAAACAGCGCCTAGGGGCAGAAAAGCAACACAGAGAAAAGAACAAAGTGAAGGGCAGCTTCAACCCTGGGCACCAGGAGTGCGGGTGTGGAGGGGATGCACTCATGCTCCCAGGAAAGGCTGGGTGGGAAACAACCAACCACTCCACCTTAGCAGCATGCTAAATGCACAGCAACCCACAGTCCTCGCAGGCTCCCTCCTAGCCTGATCCAAAGAGCAGGCTTTTCCCAGGAGCCACCACCGGTCACTCTCCTGGTGGCTGCCCTCACCACCAGTAGTCAGTATCCTGCCTGGGGCCACAGCTGGCTCCCTGACACCACAGGAAGCCTTGTACCTGTGCGCACCTCACACGATAGAGACCAGCGTCCTTAGTGCCCGGAAGCTCCAGGACCAGTCTCAAGCTTGCCCTGTGGGTAGGGAAGATCTTGCTCCCTTGACCTTGTGCCTCTCTGCAGGTTCTAGGAAGGTTCACATCCTATAGCTCCAGGTGCACAGCTAAAACTAGAGCTATCACATGACCTAGGATCTCAGTATGGGGTATGTTCTGGAGAGGGACCATTACACTGCATGTTCATGACAGGACTATTGGCTATAGCTGAAATATGAAATTGATCTAGCTACCCATGATGAAGAAACACACATGCACACGCACACACACATACACAAACAGAGGAATGTCATTTGGCTATAAAAAAAGAATGAAATCCATCCATTTGCAACAACATGCATGCAGTATAAGAGAGGAAAAGACCCTTGCTCCCGGCTGCTCCCCCTTCTTGCTCTTGCTGTTTTTCTGTTTCCATGCACACACCCCCTACCATGAACTGCTGCCCTCTGTCATGTGTCACTCTGTCTTGGAGCCAGCTGATTATGAACTGAAATCTTGACAACCTGTGAACTAAAGAAACCTTTCCTTCCTTAATTCTGGGAATCAGGTATTTGCCTCAGCAGTGAGAAAAAAGCAACCAAGATAGGGACCAAATAGAACAGAAATGAGTTCTTTTTTTCATTTGTCCAGAAAATGTTAGTTAAAACATTCTATATTTTGAATGTAGAAAAATTATGAAATTCCAAGCATAAGAAAATGCTGAACATTTGAAACAATGGAAATGCTTATTAGCCAGACTTTATCTTTACACTATATATATTACTGAATTCCATAATGTACCCCATAAATGAGTGCTTATATCTGCATAAAATATTTTTCATTTTAAAAAGCAATGTTATACCAGATTGCAACCATCACTATCCTTTCATTCCTTTAGTAAACTGTTAAATGCTACTCACCAGTGTCTTAGATTTTTACTTGTTTGATATCGTTCTGTGCTTCGCAGTGTAATTTTTGTTGGGTTTGGGTGCGTAAATGCTAGGTTCATAAAAAGAATTAGGAAATGCTTATTCTTGAAGGTGCTGGAATCATTTCGCCAGCACTAAAATTATCCTTCCAAGGACTAGAGGGTTCTGGACGAGCCACACACAATGCCTTCTTTGACAGCTTGTTATACTTCTCTTATGAATAATCTGGTTTCCCACCCATTTTGTTACATTTTGTTTTCCTGGAAAATGGTGTCTTTCCCACATCTTATCAAATCTTGGACAATTTGAAAGTTAAAATGTTAACAAGCTCTGTTTTATCTTGACCTACATATCCTCCCTCTCCGAGCCGTCCCTTTCCCACATTGGCAATGCCATGCATCTAATGACCAAACACAGAAGCCTAGGCGTAATGTTTACTTCTGCTCCTTTACCTATTGCTGTCATGATCAGGAATTCATTAATTAGAGCTTCAGGATTTAGTATCTGGAATCTCTCCATTCCCACTGTACCCTCATTTCCAGCTTATCACCGCCATCTTGGTCCTCAAAAGAACTATGTTGGGCTCTCCTGTTCCTCACTCCACCAAACAATGCTCCATAGAGCATTAAAGACCAGATGCATGACCCTCACCCCCGTGCCTCTGCGCAAAACGCAGGCACACTCCCCATGATCCTCAGTGTAAAATTCAAAACTGCTGAACACGGCCAACGAGGCCACAGAGCCTATCATGCTGCCAACCTCATCAGCTGACTGTCCCCTTCACATTCGCTGTCACTCAAGTAGGTCACATTCTTACCTGCCTATGCTTTCTTTGCAATATTCACTTTTAAAGTCCAATTCTTTCTTATCCTCAAAAGCTCACTTTTAATATCACTGACCTTTGGTGGCCACCCTACCTTAAACTGATACTCCTGCCATCGCTCCCAACCAATGAGAGAGAACTTCTATTGCCCAAAGTACTCAGTAAACTTGTGGTTATTTTGCTTATTTTTTTCTGACTTCTTTCAAGAATGAACTTAGGACAGTGTGTACAGGGCCTCACTACGTAGATCAGGCTCACAGTGATGCTCCTGTTTTCAGCCCCCCAAGCACTGGGATTACAGGCACACACCACTACGCCCAGTCTCAATCACAGTCTCAACAGGCCCTGGGGGGAGGGTGTTGGGCATACACAGCATGCTGGGGATCGAACCCTGGCCTCTGCACGCTGCCTAAGCAGGCGCTTTAGTCTGCTAAGCTATCTGGCTGGCCCTCTCAAGGAATTTTTTTAAGTGATAACAGAAACACATCTGTGTGTTAACCACTGGATCTCCATGTTTAGTACAGGCTCTGGAGCACAGCACTTAATTTGAAGAATGAATGAGCAAGTGAAGGAAGGAAGGATGGACGGACAGACAGATGGACAGACACAGATGGACGCAGTCAGGCTAAAAGGAAGGGGAAGGAGGAAGCTCAGCTGCAGAAATGTAATATGGATGGAGTGTTTGAGTATTTTTGGTGCTTGATTCCTTCCATCGAAATTCATATTCACTGAACAAAATAAATGTTGGTACCTACCTGCGGGATGCAACAGCAAAACCAAGCTTTGATTCTCCTTAGGAAGGCTGAATTGGGTTAAGCCTGCAAGAAATGGATTTAATTATATTCCTATTGGGCTTTTAAAAACAAAGCCATGCTTCTATGAGCACAGATATAACACAGTTTCTCAGCAGATCAGTACCTGATAATGAATAAGGAAGGCCCCTGCCAGCTTGGGTTATCACCATGAGATCAATATTTGAGTCTATCTTAGAGACACTGTCTCTGTCAGTGCTACCAGCTCACAAAATACACAAGAAGTATTTCATGACCATCACTTAAAGCACTGAGCCCCCAATCCTTTGTAGGCCTAAGCTAGAGGCTGATTTAACCAGAGGACATGGTTTTATTTTCCTAAAAGAAAAAAAAAATGTAAATCCATCTCTGAGATGAAAACATGACAGAGGACAGATACTAGCAACTTGTGTGATCTTTTCTAAGTATTTTTTAAAGTTTTTTTTGTTTGTTTGTTTTTGTTTTTTATACAGGGCCTTGCTACTCAGGTCAGACTCATAATTATCCTCCTGTCTCAGCCTCCCCAGTGCTAGGATTATATGCATGTGCCACCATGCCTGGTTTGTTTTTTTTTATTGAAGTACAAATATCAATGAGACAGTTTTAAGATACCTTGAGAAGATGGATTTCATAAATTAATACATTGTAAAATGTTTTCATAATGTTTTGGTATCATAGAAGGTGCCTATCGTAGAAGGTGATATTATACTTACAGATATTATTATAGCATATGTCTCTTATCAGTAAATTAAGAGAGTGTAGCTGTTTATGTATCTTATTTTTTATACCTGAATTACATCAAAGATTCAATAATTAATACTTTCTACCTTGTTATTTTCCTAGTGGTTGTATTACTCAGCTATTAAGAATGATAAGCTTGAAGCATTTATACTGAAGTGGATGCCACTTGAACAAATACTCGTAAGTGAAATAAACCAGACACACATGTGTAAATATCATATAGTCTCCCTAGTATAAGAAGCGAAAAGAAGAAATACAAATGGAAATGTACAACAACTAAAAACAATTGAGTCAGATAAGGCAAAGTGAATGGCATATGCTGCAGGATACTAATCAGCTTTTCTTCTGGATGGTTAACAACCTAAGTTCACAGATCAAAATTGGAGAAATAGAAGAGCCACAAGGCTAGCCATCCAACATTTTGGCCCTAGCCTTTCAAGGTCAGAAAAGACTCGGGACATAGGAGAAGCTGTACTGCAACATCATGAAACTCAGTTGAGCTCCAAATTTTCTGAACAAGGAGATTATGGAGCCATAGAGGAAAGAAATCTAAGTTCTATAGTGTGCATGGGGAGAGTCACATGGAGAGAAAACTTTCTCTGAGGCTCTCACAGAGAGCAAACTGGTCAAGCATTGGCCATGATTCATCCACATGGATGACACAGACAAAGGATCTACAGAATAAGGTACAGGGCTACAAGATAAACCCTGAGGGGACTTCACTGACCTCATAAGAAACAAAAAGTACATGTGTTGGTATATAGGTGTTGCTCTATGTAGTTCTTAACCATCCAGCAGAAAAGTATAAAAATGAGGTATACACCACGGGGCCATAATAATAAGTTGAGCTGTAAATGGCTATGGTCGACAACTTCTTCAGATAACTCACTATTGTTGTGGAATGCTGGACTGTGTTGGATTGTGTTGTCGAGTTCAGGCACCTAAATTAGTTGAATGACAATGAAGTGTGCCCATCTTTGACAGGTGTAGACAAAGGAAGAGGTATAGAAAGGAAGAATCATGGTATGTGTGTATGGACAGTACAGTTGGAATAAATAATGCCGTGCTTCTACATAATTCTATGGAGAGGCCAGATTTGCACTAATGGTGGTTGGACAGGATATTACGGCTTCTAGTACTATGGACAACCATGCCTGGTTTTGATGGCTGACAAGGCATGCAAAACCAGGGATTGAACTCGGGTCCTTGCACTTGTCAGGCAGGCACTTAGACCACTGAGCTATCTCCCAGCCCCAACATGTGTGATCTTGACTGAGCAAATTAATCTTTCTCCACATCTCACAGAGCCATGTCAGATTGAGCTCCCAGCTCACAGCCTGGTACCCAGTAAGCACTTACTTTAAGCTTAAAGAACTGTAATTACCCCTTGTCTGCAAGCCAGAGAGCTATTTTCTTAGGCCTTTGTAGGAGAAGAGAATAAAAGCAAAATAACAGAAATTTCAGTAGACTTGGAAGAGGTGGTATGGAGATATTCTGATTTTACCTCTAAGCACTGTTACCAAAGGGAGATAAATGCAAATAGTAATTAATATCTAACAACGTTAACTGAAGAGAGAGTTGCCTGAAATTAGAGATTTGGTGAAAATAAATGTAGCATAGGGGATAGTATGTTCTTTAATGCAGTATTACTTTATAACAGCAGTCTCAAAGCACTATCTAGGAACCCCCTAAGTAACCACAAGTTCTGTGAGGTCAAAACTGTTTTGATGATAATGGAAATAATACTCATTCACATTTACACAGTGAAATTTCCTAGAGGCAACATCATTCACAATTAATTACATTCAAAAGCTGATGTGAGAATCCAGCTGTCTTCTATTAAGACAGATATTAAAGATTTGCAAACAAAACAATGCTACTCTTCCACTTAGTCCTTGTTTTTTAAAAGTCTAGTTATGTTTATAAAAATTCATTTCAATATGTAAGATCATATATTAATATGGAAAATAGTGACATATATAACCAGCACAAGTAAAGGCTCTTGGGAACACTCAATGAATGTTAAATGTGTAAAGAGGGTCTGATTCCAAGAAGTTTAGAGATAACGCACAACCAATCAGTGCCATTCCAAAGACATCTAAAAATGATTACCATCTTTGACCATGTATGAAGACGGAGATGTATGTGAAAGGATTTAAACAGTGGTCTTCACAGTCACTGTTGTTATTGTGTTTGTTGGGATAAACAATAGGATGGAAAACCAATTTGGCTTTTGTTTTATTGTTTTGAGACAGAGTCATGCTATAGTGTCAAGGTAGTGTTGAACTCATGATCTACCAGCCCCGGGTTCCCAAATGCTAGGATTACAGGTGTGCACCATTGCACCTGACTTGGGTAACAAATTCTAAAAGACTTTTTTGCATCAAAAAATATAGCATCGGGGCCGGGATGATGGCTCAGTGGAATAAGTGCTTGCCTGGTGAGCACCAAGTCCTTAGTTTGATACCTGGTACCACCAAAAAAAAAAAAAAAAAAAGAAAGAAAGAAAAATACAGCATCAACAAAATATGATCTGTCCTTCTGCAAGAGCCCTGGGTGGCAAAGCAAGGAGAGCAGCCCCAGTGGGATGCAGGGGCAGCGCCTCTTCACCCCCTAAGGAGGAGCACCACTACCACCACCACCACACAGCTTCCTAGAGGGGCCTGTGCCTCCACTGCCACCCCTGCCTGAGCTTGAGGCAGCGCCTCCGAGCCCCAGGACTTGAGTGGCGGCATATGCAAGGACGAGAAGAAGCTCCAAGGAGGCCGGCTGGAGAGCGACGGCTGCCCCGAAGAGCCAGCTAAGACTCGGCTCGCAGTCACCAGCGCCACCCTGGCCCCGGCCCCAGCCCCGGCCCTGGCTGCAGAAAAGCACAAACACCGAGGGGAGGGAGAGCATAAAGTCACTGTTTCATCCTCCACGCCAAGGCCAAAGAGAGAGGAGCCTGTGAACACCCGTGACTAAGAGAGTTAGCTGACTTTACTTGGCACGGACTGTAAAGCAAACTAACAAAAACAAAGGCAGCTGTTGTCTCTTCTCCTTATAGGTAAGGCTCTGACAAAGCTTCCCAATTAACTGAAATAAAAAATATCTTTTTCTTTCACTAAAAAAAAAAAAAGAAAGATTATCTGTCCTTGAACTATCTGTCTTGGATTTCTAGGAAAGAAATCCATTTGTTTCTCAAATGGTAGGTACAAGTGTAGCCACTGCATATTCGTACAGTGATTCCTTCTGAACACTAGAGTTTCTCCCAAGATAAAAGTAGAGGAGTGAGCGACCCAGCTCTGCACTCCTTCCTCCCTCCCTGTTTTCTGAAAGATGAAATGACATGCAAATGTGGAGAAGGAGCCACTCAAGATGTGCTAATTACACTTAGAAAAACATGTATCAGAGTTTTAGCAGTTTTCTGCTAAAAAAAATACATTTAACATATATAGAATCATATTATATAAAAACATAAGGAATAGTCTATCAATGAAATAATACATGTTTAGTACATCAATTATTTAGGTAAAAAACTACTTTTCTCAAAATATCATTTAACTCTTAGTTCAATGAGAAGAAAGATTTGTACTAAGAGTGTTTAGGCAAGATATCATCACATCTTGTCCTCTGAATAACTACTATGAAGACAACAATATGCAATGTGTTAACTATTGTAACTGTCCCACTAACCTGTTTTGAAACTGTCTCATTGCTATTTCTTTCTCAATAAAATTTTTAAAAAATCATTTAATTTTTGAAATATTGAGTAAAATAAAACTATTTGGGTCAAAAGCATAGAAATTGATAATTCTATTAGGCCTTTCAAAATGTGCTCTTATTCTTCGCTGCCACTGGCCACACCCTCTCCTCAGGAAGGCGTCATGGAAGTGGCCAGGCTAAAAAGGTGTGGCTTTTGTGGCTTGCATGACACTTTCATGATTTTTTTTTTTTTTGGTGGTACCAGGGATTGAACTGAGGACCTTGTGCATTCCAGGCAAGCACTTATTCTCCTGAGCTATCTCCCTGGCCCACTTTCATGATTCTTACGAACACAAACTGCACATACGCTAACAAACACATGACTGCACACATCAACTAAGATTTTTAAAAAATACTTCTAAAAAATATACCTCAGCACATGCAGATCACAGAACGACTTCAGATCATCAGACTGTTTTTCCCAAAATTCCTAAAATTAAACAAGAAGTTCCATTTTAGTTAACACTTATTCTGCCCTTAAAAGGTCCTTTGATATCACAGAGAATGGAACTTACCAGGACATCCTTCTCAAGGTGTTTTAGAGCCTGAATATCTTCCTGAAGGTTGTTCAACTTCTGAAGAACCAACTTGTGGAAGTCCTCCAATTTGTTCAGTCTGGTAAAGGTGAAAAACAATCAATCTCACTGGGATTATTTGGGATGGTGAAAGACACTCCTAACTAATCCTGCTGTCCCAAGGGTCCCATGCTGTTCCCCAGATGTCTCTTGCTTTAGGAACATGCAGGTGTCGCTCTGCTTATCCCTTCCTCCCTGCACACTGCCTCCAACTCTGGAAACCCACTGGTGCTGCCTGCAACAGCAACGCACAACTCTTAGTAGAGAATAAGGCAGATGGCGCCTCCACAGAAGAGGAGCTAAAGGGCCCTCCGTTCCCTTCTCTCCTTTGTCTGTCCAGCCCAAAGTTGGCCCTGAAAGCCATGGTCAAGATTGCTTTTCCACTACCATTTTTCATTTCCAAAACTATGACAGTTCTATAAGGTGCTATTTGCTTAAGGTCTTTCTGTACTGGGCCAAGCATTCAATGAAGACAAGAGCTACCACACCTTGACAACTGCAGTTTGGATGTCTAGCTGCTCCAATGGCCTGTGTATTCAAATCCTCACTACCAGGAGGTTGTAACACATTGGGGACCACTAGGGGAAAAGGTTAAGTCATTGGGTCATTGGGGGGTGTGGCCTCAAGGTACAAATGAGATGTGAAGTCTTTCTTTGGTACTTGCTGGCTTTGAAGTGAGTGGTTTTTTTTTTTTTTTTTTTTTTTTTTTTTGGTCTTTTTGAGACAGAGTCTCACTATGCAGTTCAGGCTGGCCTTAAGCTCACTTTGTAGCTCAGGCTGGTCTCAAACTCACAACAATCCTCCTGCCTCAGCCTCCCAAGTGCTGGGATTACAGGCATGTGCCACCATGCCTGGCTCCCTGAAGTGAGTGGTTTTGTTCCATCATGCATGCATGCCTGCCATGCCATGCAACCAGGCCATGACCCAAAGCAATGGGATCAATGGATTTGGGCTAAAATGTTCAAACCTGAATGCCAAAATAAACATTTTCTCTTTATAAGGTGATTACCTCAACTATTTGTAGTAATGGTAGGAAACTCATCAACCCATTACATGGGAGCACAGAGCCTGGCACCTCATGTGCATTTGCTGAATGAAGGCACATGGGGATGGAAATCCCTGGGACCTACAGCAATTCCACTAATTCAAAGTCCTTTGTAGCTTGTTGGGACAATCATGTGTACATGTTCATAAACATTTTACAACTACGTTCGACCCTAACAAGCTTTCTGTTTCAACTAAACAAACTCCCTCACTGCCCCTTTCTTCCCTCTTTAATTCTCTCCAATAAGACATAATCTCTATACTCATTTTCTCCAAAACATGATTCAAGAAGGACTTCCATTGTAATTTTTCTGAGTTCACTATACTCACTGCAGAAATTCACCCTTCTACTCCCCTCATCTCTCTGTGGTATTTGCTATATGATTGTAAAGAGGGAATGTGTGTGTATATTTTCTTACTGAGTTACAATTAAACATATAGTTTGCCACTTTAACCAGTTTAAATGTAATTCATTGGCAATGAGTATAGTCACAGTGTTCCAAATCCATCCATTCTTTCTACTTTTGTGTTTATCTACATATGCCCTGTCTTCACATGTGGACTATAAATTTTTAAGGAATATGTTGGATAACACAGTGGTAGACAATGAAGATGGTTAAGAAATGGATTTACTCCAACCCTTCATCGTACGAATAAAGACTGGAAGCACTAAAAGGAGAAAGGAGGTATCAAACTTCACACCTTCCCAGGATTCAACTCCTCAGGCCCCAGCAAAGTAGTCAAGTAAGGAATGTTGTTTGTGAATGATTACACATCCATGAATATGTTTTCATATATTCAATAATTACCTTTGCAGGTGTATCTGGCTTAAAAGTTTTAGTAGGCAATCTGGTGCTTTCTTTTCTTTGCTTGAATAAATTGGACTCTTTCTGTACCTAAGCTAAAGTTTAAAAACAAAATGATAACATTTGGTTTAAACATATCTACATAATTTAGTATATGATTTATATTGAAAAGCTGCTGCTGTGACATTCATAGCAAGCATTACTGATAAAAATCTATGATGAAGTCCTACCTTACTGAGGTACCAGATATTACTTCAATAAGGACCAACAAAAACAGAAGAGCACATATTCATGCTATCAATACACATATCCACATCGTGGGTGCACTGCCATTATAAACTGGCCCACATGAGTCTTGCAGACAAGAAAGATTCTAGAAGTCTTGCATGTGAGTTAAATGAATGTTGGCTTAGTCATGCTAATATGCTAGTAAGCAAGTCCATATGGCTTCATAAATGACAGTTCTAAAACCCATCTTACCCAGAGGCTCTGGGTCCAATTTCCAGTACCAAATAATAACGATAATTACAATTATAACGCAGTATCTAAAAACTCTGCTCCTACTTGGAAAACGTGAAGGCTGTGATAATGAACACCAGAGCCCACTCCTATCACTACCACTGGCCCAGAGTCCCAATTCCTCCACATCGTTTTATCCCATCTATCATTGTGACAAAAACATTTCTTCCTGGTAGATCAGTTGTCTGGAAATGCTACCAAGGACACCAAAACATGAGTCTGACTTCCACATATGTGGTCCCGCTGTGGCAAAAGGATATGGACACACCTATCTTATAAATGCAAACCATAATCACAACGGCAATAAAATCACGACCACAGCGCAACAGATATCTCCCTGGAGAATTAGGAGCCCCTCATGTATCAACAGTAACATCAGAATTTTTGAATAAAATAAAATGGTTACATTTTCTTTTTCTTTTTTTTTTTAGCTCTGTTAAGATATCACTGACAAAATAAAACAACTTACATTTAAGGAATATATGTGATGTTGTGTTATATGTACACATTGTAAAATGATTTCCACAATCAAACCAATTATCAGTCACCTCACACAGTTACCTTTGCATGTGTATCTTTCGTAAGCACACAAAAGAACTGTTCTTGTTGCAAAATCCAAGTATACACCGGCACAAGCTGTATGCCCATGCGGTCTTCTGGGTCTCTGGAACTGACTCATCTTGCAACTGAGCGCTTGCACCCTTCACCAACACCTGCCCATTTGCTTCATCCCTCCAGCCCTGGTCACCATCCTTTTGCTCCCTGCTTTTTTAGATTCGATGTGTGAGTTCATGCAGTTTGTATCTGAATTATTGCACGTCACACACTGTCTTCCAGCATCATAGCTGGGTTTTCATTTTCAGGGGCCCATTACCTCACATTTCTTTTTCAGTTCTCCAGTGAAGTCTTCCAAGGCTGTGACAATGGCAGAGACATCTAAGTTGTCTGGCACAGCATCTAGGTATGGAATAGAAATGTCAAACAACAAAAATAAAATGTTAAATACAACTAAAAATGCTCAAAGTACTGGTGCTCCATCCACCTGCCGCCCAGATGATGGTACGCTTTGTCAGAAGCACACATATGAGCTATAGGTGCCCTGGAGGCTGCAACCCTGAGGCCCATCTGGCAGAGGCCATGGCTTCAACTGAGTTCACGCAGGATCCGCGCATGTAAGAGTCCAGGCAGGTCCGTGATGATTCTCCTGCCAAACCTCTCTCTGACAATGGCTCGTTTCATGCAAACCTTTCAAACACTTCAAATCAGAGCCACTGACGTTGTCTGTAAGGTGTCCTGAGAAGTACGCTATAGGACACAACAGTCAGGCCTGTCTATGGGGCCAATGTGGCAGAACACCCTTCAGGTGCCAGTCTTGGGAGGGTTTGTGAGAGACCCCGCTCTGTTCTACTCATGAGCAGTGACTCACTCTTTCCTATAAAACCCACACGAAATGAACCCACATGGGATCTGCACTGAACAGAGATAGCGTAACTTGCACAGGTTCATACAAGCAGCTCCAGGATTCAAACTGAGCTATCTTGAACCGCTGCCCTCTGGTGCCTCTGATGTGCAATTTTCTCTTTTTAGAGATCTTTGCTTTAAAATACATGGTGCCATTCATGCAGAATCACACACACACACAGACATTCTAGAGTATTCTAATCAGAATACATTTTATATTTCTAATACAAAAATTTAATTAACTATTAAAGGGCTGGCCTAATAGTTCAGAAGGTTGAAGTACCTGCTAGGCAGATACAGGGGCTGGGAGTTTGATCCCTGGGGCATGCTGAGACAGCACTTGAGACTGGTCGTGGTGGTGCACGCCTGTAATCCCAGCATTTGGGAGGCTGTAAACAGGTGGATCAGTACAAGACTGATTTACGCAGTGAGACCCTGTATACCCTGTACACTCTGTCCTAAAATATATATATATATATATATATATATATATATAATATATATATATATAATATATATATATATATAAAATATATATATATATATATAATATATATATATAATATATATATATATAAAAAAAATATATATATATATCAGCCAAAGCAAAGCAGAGACTTACAACAATAAGAACTCTTAGAACCTTAAAGCTTCTAGAAAAATAGACTTAGAAGGCAGAAATCCAAACGCTAAGAGAAGCTAGGTATGGTGGCATGTGCCTATAATCCCAGCACTCAGGAGGCTGAGGCAGGAGGACCACCAAGAGTTCAAGGCCACAGCCTGGGCTACATAGTAAATTCAAGGCCAACTTCTATTGTGCAGTGAGATCCTATCTCAAAAAAAAGACAAAGGAAACAAAGTGATAGGAAGGAATGATGCTTATTTTTAACTGCAATTTGTGCAACAAGGCACTGGTCTTCAAGAACAAAATGATTAGCTTGTAGGCGTCTGCAACTACCCTGGTCTTAAAACTCATCAGGTACCTTCTGTGCCAATGTATTTGTTACATTTCTACTTCAGCTGCTGGCTGGGTACACAGTTTTACCTGCCAAGCCGGGGGAGGCTGGCACGTCACCATCTTCCAATCTTGATTGTTTGGGCTTGGCAGAGCTCCCTTCTGGCACATCTAGTAAGCAAACACAGCACACAGGTGACCTCGCATGCCTTCCCTTTGCGGTGAATGTATTTCTCTTGTTTGCCAGTTAACATCTAAACTTGACATCCATGGGTGGAACTCATCCCCTGCCTGTTACTGTTTGTACTCCACTGTGTCCAGCCTAAATGCCACAGCACCAAGACTACTGATGCTTGAGGAGGAACATCCAGGGACAGGAACCCCTTTGGTGAGCTCAAGTACATTTAGAAACGCTCTGCTTATCGAGGTACAGACAGACTTGCCAGCTAGCTAGAGGGTTCCTAATGAAACCATAACAGTGTGCCCCAAAAGCACTTTCGGAGCTCCAGGCTAAATGGCAAAGCACGTAGGTTCCCAGTCCCACAGGCCTTCGGAAGCCTTCAGAGACTACCCAGAAGGCGCCCCCTGCTGGAGACAGGGGAGCAGACGCACTGCCCTGAGGGTCCTGGGTTAACAAGGTCACCTTGTTCCTCACCAGCTATGGTGACTTTCGTATCCTCTTCTGATGAGACTCAAACACAGAACCCCATTTCAACACAGAACATCGCTAAATATTTCCTATTCCAAAGTTCACTGTTAACTCAAACGTGCCCTTTCCCCAACTGGGCCCTCCCACCCTTGTCAACAGCACCCCACGGTCAGCGGAGCATCAGCTACATGCCTGTTTTTGTTGACTGTTTGCTTCCACTTCATCATCAAAGCCTGAAGCT